>MJUU01055302.1:85126-102034 GCA_002080025.1 Modiolus philippinarum | reverse complement strand
ACACCTACCAACAGGGTATGTAACTGTTGATTCTTCTGCAGTAAATGCCAAGGAACATGGGAAGACAATAATAACACCTACCAACAGGGTATGTAACTGTTGATCCTGCTGCAGTAAATGGTGAGGACCATGGGAAGACAATGAGGACACCTACCAACAGGGTATGTAACTGTTGATTCTTCTGCAGTAATTGCTGAGGATCATAGGATGACAATGAGAACACCTACCAAAAGGGTATGTAACTGTTGATCCTGCTGCAGTAAATGGTGAGGACCATGGGAAGACAATGAGGACACCTACCAACAGGGTATGTAACTGTTGATTCTTCTGCAGTAAATGCCAAGGAACATGGGAAGACAATAAGGACACCTACCAACAGGGTATGTAACTGTTGATCCTGCTGCAGTAAATGGTGAGGATCATGGGAAGACAATGAGGACACCTACCAACAGGGTATGTAACTGTTGATTCTTCTGCAGTAAATGCTGAGGATCATAGGATGACAATGAGAACACCTACCAACAGGGTATGTAACTGTTGATCCTGCTGCAGTAAATGCTGAGGTCCATGGGAAGACAATGAGAACACCTACCAACAGGGTATGTAGCTGTTGATCCTGCTGCAGTAAATACTGAGGACCATGGTAAGACAATGAGGACACCTACCAACAGGGTATGTAACTGTTGATCCTGCTGCAGTAAATACTGAGGACCATGGGAAGACAATAATAACACCTACCAACAGGGTATGTAACTGTTGATCCTGCTGCAGTCAATACTGAGGACCATGGGAAGACAATGAGAACACCTACCTACAGGGTATGTAACTGTTGATCCTGCTGCAGTAAATGGTGAGGACCATGGGAAGACAATGAGGACACCTACCAACAGGGTATGTAACTGTTGATTCTTCTGCAGTAAATGCTGAGGATCATAGGATGACAATGAGGACACCTACCAACAGGGTATGTAACTGTTGATCCTACTGCAGTAAATGCTGAGGACCATGGGAAGACAATGAGAACACCTACCAACAGGGTATGTAACTGTTGATCCTGCTGCAGTAAATACTGAGGACCATGGGAAGACAATAATAACACCTACCAACAGGGTATGTAACTGTTGATCCAACTGCAGTAAATGCCGAGGACAAAACTTCTCCTACTTTTCTTGCTGTTACTTGTGGTTCTTTCTTTCTTTGTAAATCTGTAAAACAAAAATATCTCATTGTTAGGAAAAACATATGTTTGAACTGAAATGTTATGTTATCTGCAAATGTAAGTATGACAATCGTACAATTTCAAATCATGAGACAAATTACAAAGCACAAAGGCAAGTGAGCACTTCAGAATGATCCACAAGATTCGTATTCTAGCCAGCAGGATAATATTTTAAAATGCATAGATAACTTGTTTATCATTCTAATTATATTGCATTTTAAATTTTTAGAAAGTCTGAAATTCTCCCTATTGCCAAGTGTACACTTTATGATAACCATACTAAAATATTAACTGACTTGTTATTGCCCAAGTTTATATGTACACTTAATAGAATATTAACTGACCTGTTGAATTGTCTAAATTATAACAATCATCACACACGCGGACAAGGAAGTTCCAGCCTCTTTCTGGCACCAATCTTTTTCTCGATGAACAGTCATCACAGAATCCTTCTCCACAGACACGACAGTGGTGCTTCTGTTCATTGTCTAATTCTTTTTCACATTTCTTACAACTCTGAAAAATGATACTGAAATTGTTTTTGTGGTATTTGTGTGGATAATTTCTTCAAGAAAATATCTGTTATATGAGAAAAATAAATAATTTTAAGGAAGATGGTATTCTAAAATTTTTTTGGTACATCATATACGATCTTAATTATCTTGCCTATATTTGTTAAAAAAAAATGCAACATACATGTATACCAGCATTTCAGTTTTTCTTCCATTAAACAATGGTATTTTTAATTTTTCATACATCATACACTGACCCCACCCCTTTAGGACCCTCAATAAACAACTTTTACAACAATATCATTCACTAAAAGAGCATTTATTTCATTATGAAATTCCCCAGTTGCCTTGACCAAGATCTCAGAACCTATAACACAACAGTCCGCCACTCTAACATCTGAGCCAAAGGAGCACTCCAGACTTTATTACCTTGGCTAGGTTTCTTTTTTTTTTATTAGTTGGGGGCCAATGTAGCATTCATTTATTTAAAAAATTTACCTGTCGCCTGTACTGAAATTTGATCGTCTCCCCTGGGACAACAGTCCACCGCTCTAACATCTAAGCTAAAGGAGAAACGTCTCCTTTAGCTCAGGTAATTGAGCATTGGACTATTGTCCTATGGGTAGTGAAATCAAATCTCACATGGAGCGACAGGTGAATTTTGTAATGAAATAAATGCACTGTCTACACTTAATATGTGTATATACATGTACCAGCATAATATGTAAGTACACATGCAAAGTATGGATATTCAAATTTGTCAGAACCTTTCTTGGTATCAAATATTTTACGAAAGGATATGGAGTAAATGAACATGAGACCATAACACATATGTTAACTCCAACTGCAATAATTTTAATGAGCTGTATGGCCATTTCGGAAATCAATTCCTCATCAGCAGCACTAGAACCAAAACAAAGGAAATCCATAATTTCAAAAAATGTTTATAACGCATTAATCAATAGGGTCTGTAAGTCTCGTCACATGACCAACGTGAATGAATGAGAAACCTGTTTCCCGGGTACCATAACTTATGCAGTACTATGGGGGAATGGTAGGGTTTTCGATTCACAGATCAAATTAACCATGGAATTCATTTTCTATGAACCAGCATATCTTAAATTAATGAATTATGACCTTAATTACCTTAACTTGGGTAGAAATTAAATAAAAATAGCGATTTTCTTGAAGTCACATAGTATGTATCAACCAGGCTCTTCCAGCTATGGTAGATATCCCAATGTAAAGCGTCTAATCAATCCCGAATTTGTGACGTTTAGAAAAATATCCCGGAAGTGAAATCGGTTGACTGATTAAATGTGCGTTCTGCATAGTGACGTCATAAGTTTCCGGATTTATAAAGTGAAAGTAGAACGAGACTTACAGACCCTATGGCAGAACTGTAACATTTAAATAAAAAAAAACCAATGTTATAAATACTACACTTAATTTAATAAGTAACAAACCATTGACAATTCATCTGGTACTTACCAAAATTTGTGAATTAGGAACCCAGTAATCAGGTGCTATTTGATCAGTCATCCAATCAGATATAATCTTTGTTGGCTTCTGACTTACACTGGTAACCGAGTCGGCAATGTACTGCATTCCATCAATAACTTTCCTGGCAGCATTACTGGTTCCCTGCAGATTTTTGTATCCCTGCAAAGGTAAACAGTTGGCTGGTTACTTCATATTATGCATGTATAAAGACTAAACAAAACAATCTTTATTTAAATCAAAGTGCTTGAAGCACTACAGGGTATCTTTGCTCCTGATGTACCTGCTTTCTTTTGGGTTCAGTGCCTGTGCCTGTACACAGACTGCATATTAAATCATCTGACAGTATAAGATAATACATGACCATAAATTACAATCAACATTGGATAAAATATCAAATTCTTTGCATGATACAAGAAAACTCTTAAATTACAAATTTCACCAGTTAATATTACCCCTTTTCTTTGTTTTTACTATTAACACTATCTGTGTTAATTTTTGTACTGACCGCAACCAATGCCCTCAGTCTAACAGGTTTATTCTCTAAATCTTGTCAAAGGGAAACTTTAAAATACTTAAAATTTGTTCAGTATCTAAATCAGATGAAGTGAGGCCAGACTGATAAAAGTCTGGATTTTTTTAATGTAAAAGTATTAACTGGGGCAGATAAAATGTGCCTGCACAAGGACAGGGATTTTCTTTAATTAACATCTGAACTGAGAATTTAGTCCACATGAACGAGATATATGGAATCTCAGAATTTCTGATAAGAAGTTAGCTTTGATGTGAAGACATGAATTGTTATAACAATACACAAATTTTACTATAAAGCTGTGATTATTTATTTTTAATTTCAACAAAAAAAAAGTATTGTTAAAATATTCCATGATATTGTTAAAAACAGTAACAGCCTAACATACAAAATTTTTAAAATGTTACAACAATTTGGGGGGATTTCAGTGTTAGCAGAAAAATCTTAAGGCCACAATTTATAAAATGGAAAATTATACAAGGGAGGTAATTAGTGGCATTAATAAATATGGTCCTATAAAAAATAAATATGTTGATGTCAATGCTGACTAATTGCTATATAAACAACAAATGTCCTAAATAATGCCCCAAACAACACTAATTAAATTTATTAGTATAATTATCATGTTATCCTTTCACAGTACTACTGAAGTAGTTTAACCCACATGTGCAGACATTTGTAAACAAATTGTGAAGACACGTCACACGTGTTCCTCCCATAATGAGATATTTACCACACACTGCAATGTAACCACACTTGACTATTCAAGTTCAAATTTTCCCACCCAATGATTGAAGTTTACATATCCATGCGCATGTGCAGATATTTGTGAACAAATCATCGTGAAAAACATCATGTGTCCTGCATACATGGCATACGGCCAAGTAAATTTTAATTGGCATTCTTGGGAATATATATAAATAGTAACATTATTGTCATCCCATTGGTTTGTAAGCTTTTGAAGAGGGATTCTGCGACCTGACTCTAAGTCTTTTGAAATGGGGGATCTTTTCACCTTCGCATTTGCAAAAATATCCATCCTCATAAAATTTTCATACTAATGTTATTTCGTCTAAATTGTTGATTCTTTTCTGCACTACTGTTGCTTTCTTTTGCACAAGAAAGTCTTCACAATCAAGATTATGGTATGAAAATGAGACTTCATTCTTGTTTTCGAATATTAAGAGGGTAGTGAGATGTTTGGGGAATTGACTTGGGCAACCAGGGATATCTTTGCACATGCACCACAAAGATACCAAAAATACATAGTGTATAAACTATGTATCAAATACTATTTCTGTATGAGAAATTTAATTTGTTGTGTCATTACTGGGATAATACAAGACATAAAATGGCCTGATCTCTGGGACAGTTGTCATGATATGAAACAAAAGTACATAAAACCTTCAAAACAAAGCAAAGCAATGCAAGGCATTTCAGATTTTTTTACATTCTAATTGAAACAATTTTTTTTTTAAATCTCAAAACATGCAGTATGTTCTTTTTGAAAAAAAAGCCAAACATACAGCAAACTACTGTGAGGAAGACAGCATTTAATAGTCTTCTTAAAATTAAGAATATCCTTGTTTCGTTCACATGTCATTGACAAAAAGACACTTTTATGAACTTACATCAGGCCAAACATGTCTGACTTCTACAGATACAATATCCTCCATGTTTTTGTTGCCATACCATTTCTCACGACTTCTAAAAATCACACCACAGTTCGGGCACTCTAATACCTCGCTGAAAAATAAAACATTTCATTCATTAAAATTTTCCATCTGCTTTTTGTGAGAGAAACAACAGTTCCTATTTTTAGCTGTGTTAGATTTCCCTTACTCGGGCATACATTCCAGATTTTATGACATTGCAAAAAGAGATGATACTCCAAGAGTAAAGAGACATTTGTATGTTGGTATTGGTATATTAACAAAGAATACATGAAGAAATAAAATCAAATACCAGTGAAAGTGGAAGACAAGAAAATCTAAGACAACGTAGGGTAAGATTTCAACCAACCCATACTTAATAAGCTTCATCAGTGACTAGAAATCTTACCCTTGGGTGTCTTGCACTTACACTGGTATTAGATTCTTTCCATCTCAGAGCAATATATAATCGGCTTTTAATCATCTTATCCAGTAAAAATCTACAGTCAAACTTCAATGGCTCAAAAACCAAAGAGACTGATGAAAACAATGTGAACTAGAGGGATGCTGGAGCTATGGAGGTTAAACTGTGTTTAAACTAAAACAAAAGGGATACATCGCTTTAAGAAGTCTTTTGGTTGATTATAAACAAGTACATACTATAAACATGATTATACCTTGAATTACTTAAAAAAACTTTCCAACTGGCATTAAATGTTGAAATTATGACATTATCTGTCATAAAAAACTCAGTCCATATATATTTCGTTAGTCCCTTCCATACACTGATTCAAGTTACAATACTTACCCACTCCATAAATATTTTGTTAGTCCAGTCCAAACATTATCTTTTGACTCAGATGTTTTAGGTACAACCATATTATCTTTACCAGCTAACAAACATGTCTACAATATCAACATTATAATGTTAAAAGTAGGCCATGGTTTGTTCAAAATATCATTTGACTTTAACAGTTTGTAATATGTAGTCTCTTAACCCTTTCCTTCATAACGACTCCTTTTGACGGCTCTAGGCCCCCCTTTTAGGGCTATAGGAGAGTGTTGTATTAGACCCTAGGATGAGGATATGGGCTTATTGAACAAAATATAACTTAGACAAAAAAATTTGAGTGTTTTTCAAATGCGATTGGGGACTAAAAAGATATGTCAGGAGGGTCCCAGAAGGGGGTGTGCCCCCTCTGTCTTGGGGTTCGAAGGGGGGCCTTAGCCCCCTTGCCGCCAGACCAAATCTGGGGCTTATGTTCATATTCAAATAGTGCTAGCTATTCCTCAACACATATATTTTGGAGCTAAACCTTGCTTAGGCAAGTGCAAGATACATTCTATTTTTCAAAAATTTTTAAAGTATGTTTTGAAGGGAAAAATCCAAAAAATATTAGTTTTTTTTAACGATTTTGAGGTCCCCTGCCATCTCAATGGCAACCAGTACCAGGGTTTTAGAACCTGTTTTTCAAAAACCACTGACAGGTGTCAAACTGTGCCAAGTGCCAAGACTTTGACTTGCAAGACAATAATTCTGCAGCATTCTAAACATTAGGTCCCATTTACTACTGCAAAAAATGTCCTTTTAGAATCCTTTTTATGTAGGAAAGGGATAATTGAAAATCTACTGCCATCATGATTAAGAAGTGCCATATTAAAAGTTTTGACTTCAAAATGTTTGTAAAGTACATTGAACTATTCAAAATGTAAATTGGGAAGAGTGTCCTTAATTAAATCCTGCAAAAGAGCACATTTTTTTTTATATCTACCAGTACTTGGAATTGATAAATCATTTTCAGAGCAGTTCAACCAAAACCAAAATTCTACATGAATGTAACAATATTAATTTTCTACCCTTCCTAGGGTTACATAGTCTGAAACTATATATATCAAAGGAAACTAAGGTTCTGAATGACTAAAAGACTGAACTGTTCTGGTTTTTTTTTTGTGGCCCTTATCTAAGGGCAAAAAAAAACACGAACATGTGTCTAAGGGACACAATGTCCTGCCTCACAACTGTTTTGAACAATGGTAAATTTCGTGATCAGTAAAGCATGAAGTTGGTTGCATGGATATATTCTTATTATGATTTTTGTTTAATAATACCCTAATAAGTATTTAATAAAGTTCAATGATAAAAGCATACATCCTTCACAGAAAAGTCACAGAAAAGAAACTTAAACCTATAGATATAAATCAAACTATCCCCGCTTTTTCCATGACCAGTGAAGCATGAACTTTGTTGCATTGGTAAATATTTATAATATTTTTTGTTTATTTATATTCTTATGTGTACCTATATAAAGTGTCATGATAAAAGCATACATCCTTCAAAGATAACTAGAGCTGTGGGCAAAGCCAGACTAATACCCCATGCAACTGCATTTGAGTACCAAGGCATGTCATTTTGAAGTTTGACCTTCAGCCACATGGCAATTGGAAAGTAAATCCAAGAAATAAGCCTATCAGGACTGAAGTTACAGGTTTTATTCCAATCAGTTCATATCTGGTACTTCATTTTAAGGGTAATACATTAAATAATATATTATTCAGTGGATATTAAGATGATTTAACCAAGCTCTCAACATAAAATGAACAAGGAATTACTATCAGTAAGGTCAAAGGTCAAAGTCAAGGTCACAGTGACCTAAATTTAGTATGTGACACATCAACTTCCCATGATGCATTCACACACCAAGTTTGATAGTCCTAGGTGCTATGGTACAAAAGTTCTGCTCCAGACACGAAATGCACATGGTTTTACTATCATAAAGGTCAAAGGTCAAAGTCATGGTCACAGTGACCTAAATTCGGTACGAGACACATCGTCTTCCCATGATGCATCCACACACCAAGTTTGATTATCCTAGGTGCTACGGTACAAAAGTTCTGCTCTGAACATGAAATGTACATGGTTTTACTATCATAAAGGTCAAAGTCAAGGTCACAGTGACCTAAATTTGGAACGGGACACATCTGTCTTCCCATGATACATCAACACACTAAGTTTGATAATCCTAGGTGCTACAGTACAAAAGTTCTGCTCTGGACACGAAATGCACATGGTTTTACTTTCACAAAGGTCAAAGGGCAAAGTCAAGGTCACAGTGACCTAAATTTGGTACGCGACACATCGTCTTCCCATGATGCACATGGTTTTACTATCATAAAGGTCAAAGTCAAGGTCGCAGTGACCTAAATTTAGTACGCAACACATCGTCTTCCCATGATGCATCCACACACCAAGTTTGATAATCCTTGGTGCTACGGTACAAAAGTTCTGCTCCGGACACGAAAGGGGACGGACGGACAGACGGACAGACATGGTGATTCCTATATACCCCCCAAACTTCGTTTGCATAATAAAAAAACTTCAACCTGAGGGTTAACCTCATACTATCCCCCTTTTTTTCCATGATCATTGAAGCATGAAGTTTTTTAGCATAGATCAATTTTTATCATGATTTTAGTTTAATTATACCCTAATATGCATTTATATAAAGTTTCATGATAATAGCATACGTCCTTCAAAGAAAAAACTTCAACCATAAGGGTAAACCTCACTCTTCCAATCTTTTTTCCATGAGGGTAAACCTCATACTATCCCCCTTTTTTCAAGGACCAGTGAAGCATGAAGTTGGTAGCATGGATTTTGTATGTTTATTTATATAAAGTTTAATGACCACTGCATATATCCTTCATAGAAAAAAACTTAAACCTGTGGGTAAACCTTACTTGGGATAGACAGGGCGGACCGACAGGCAGATGGACAGACGGACACACCAGAACACTATAAGCCTCTCTACTATCAAAGATGGGGCATAATTACTAAACCTTTTGTAAGCCTTATTTACATAAATAGTTTGACTTCTCTGTTTATTTTTCTATTTTTATTTCAGCATAATTCTTATGTCAAAAGCAATCTATATATGTATGGAAAAGTAAATCAAACCTTTCAGCGGAAAAGGGAGTTTATTTAATAAGATGATTCCACTTGGCTTAAAAAACAACACTCTCAATAGCTGTTGACAAATAAAATTAGTGCTATCTGGCTATCTGACTAGGCTGATTTGCTGTAAAATTTATTGCAACAGAAATCTTTATATACCAGAACATGTTATAGTACGGTTACTGTAAAATATTGATAGATCAACATCTTTATTCTTGTTCACACAGGTGAGCCTTCTACCGATAAACCTTTTGGGCATCACTTTCATTTCTAATCAGAAATGCAATAAAATTTGTATATATTTACTTTTGTATACATGTAAAAGACCCAACAAGAGAAATTTCTTGAAATTGTAAACTTGCAAAAATATAAGAAAATGGGGGTAGGGGGATCAATTTGTATGGGGGCGGGATGAAAATCTATTTTTTTATTAAATCAGTCTATCAGTGGTTATTTTTGTTGAACCCTGTAAAATTACCTTGCATAGAAACACCTTATTTTGATATTGATGTTGAAATATACATCGTTTATCTGCTTCATGACTTTCAATATCTGTATTGTGGTTCATACTTTTTATACAACTGTAACTGAAACATAGAGATGTAAAATCATTAAACAAGTGTGGACCCAAATTGATGTCTCGCCCGTCCCTTCATGGTCGCAAAATTGATGTGAATTCTCAAACTGACAAAATCAGAAAACTCAATGATTCGCTAAAATGTGAAATTAGGGTAAGTGACAAAAGCAATAGAGCAGACTGTAATGAATCACCAAAAACGCAAATATCAGTGACCTATTACTGAAAGATACTGAAAAACCAAACATGTTCATTAGACCATGAAAAGAGGTCAAGGGCTAAAGCCAAACAGCAGGCTGTCATGTTCCATTTAAGACAAACCCAAATACCAAATATTATTGACCTTACATTAATAGATACTGGGAAACTTAACATGATCACTGGACCGTGAAATTGAGGTCACAGACAAAAGCCATATAGCAGACTGTCATGTACTACTCAAGACCAACCTATATACCAAATATCATTGACCTACCACTTATAGTTACTGAGAAAATGACTCAATCACAAAAACTTAACATTCTCAGTAGACCGTGAAATTGAGGTCAAGGACTAAAGCCATATCACAGACTGTCATGTACTATGGAAGACCAACCTCCATACCATATATCATTGACCTACCACTTATAGTTACTGAAAAACTGAACTAAGCACTAAAACTTAACATGTTGGTTGGACCGTGAAATAGAGGTCACAGACAAAAACCATATAACAGGCTGTCATGTACTACTCAAGACCAACCTATATACCAAATATCATTGACCTATCACTTATAGTTACTGAGAAAATGACCTAATCACAAAAACTTAACATGCTCACTAGACCATGAAATTGAGGTCAAGGACAAAAGCCATATGACAGACTGTCATGTACTACCTAAGACCAACCTACATACCATATATCATTGACCTACCACTTATAGTTACTGAGAAACTAAACTAAGCACAAAAAATTAACATGTTCATTTGACCGTAATATTGAGGTCACAGACAAAAACCATATGGCAGACTGTCATGTACTACTCAAGACAACCTATATACCAAATATCATTGACCTACCACTTATAGTTGCTGAGAAAATGACCTAATCACAAAATCTTAACATGAAAGTTTACGCCGCCGCCCATAGAATATTTCTTAAAATTTAAAGCTCGATTAGATCTATTCACATATACAATATGAAGCCTCTAGCAATTGTAATTGATGAGCTACAGCAAAATCTAGATTTTGACCTTTTGGCCTCTGTGACCTTGACCTGACCTGAGTTAAATTTGCATAATGCTGTCCAGCTTCATATAACCAATATACAGGCCAAATATGAAAGTCCTATCATATCCGGTTGAAAAGATATAGGTAATGTTAAAGTTTTCAAATTTGCACTCAGTGACCTTGACCTTTGACCTGACTGGAAATTTGTTGGTAGATTTGTTCTAAGCTTCATTCGATCTATTCGCATATAAAATATCAAGCCTCTAGCGATTGTAATTAACGACCTGTAGCAAAATCTATATTTTGATCTTTTGATCTATGTGAACTTGACCTTTGGCCTGACTAAGTGAAATTTGCATAATGCTGTTCAGCTTCATATGGCCAATATACAGGCCAAATGTGAAGGTCCTATCATATCTGGTTGAAAAGATATAGGCAATGTTTAAGTTTTTTGGTAAAGTTTTTAAATTTGCACTCAGTGACCTTGACCTTTGACCTCACCCAATTTCTTTTATATTGTCTTAGTATATCTGGCATATAAAATACCATCTTTAATACAGTAAGATGGCAAAAAGTAAGCCTTTACTCATACTCAAACCAACCTTTTTTGACAATCATGTATTTTTTAATGAATATCTTGATGTTTTATAAAGAATTACCCCAACGGTTGGAACCAACCTTTTTTTGAAAATCATGTATTTCTTAATGAATATCTTGATGTTTTATTAAGAATTACCCCAACAATTTTTCACTTCTTAATTCGAACCCCCCATTTTGAATTCCCTCAACGCGGATTAAGCAATGCACACAAATTTTAACTTGTTTACTATAAAATAACATTTCATCTTCTTTTAATAATTACACATTCAGCATAGAGAGAATACAATATATGAAAAATCTAAAAACGTATGCAAAATACAAAGGTAAGTTGGTCTGAGTAGTAAAAACAACAAAATTAATTCAATTCAAAAATCAATACAGTTCATGAGTTTACTGAATTTGGTAACAACATAACACATATTGTTTTTCAGTTGAAGTTATAAAGTTTGAGATGGCCACAATTTTTTTCAAATGACACATGTGTAAAATCTTTACTTCCGAGACCAAAACCCGAAAAAGAAAAAATGCAAAAAAAATTGCAAAAACGAGAAGGTGAAATCGCGGAATTGAGAAGGTGAAAACACGTAAGCAAAAACATGAAGTTAAATTCATTTCGCGTTTTTGTGATTTCGCTTTCGCTTTTCACTTTCATATTTTCACTTTCTGGATTACATGTTTTTGCATTTCGTTCTGTAGAAAGTGAAAAGAGAAAACACGAAAATGCCAAATGGCCGCATCTGGCCACCTTACTTGCTACTAGGGTCAGTTGGTTAAAGTTCACGATATCTGTTCATAGTCATGTTGGGTTTGTAAACATTTTTAGCTTTCAAAGTGGACTAATTTTCTTTTATTCGTAAGAATCTGTTGCCAAATAAAATTATTTTGGTCAACTTGACTTATGTGAGGCTCATCAAGGATGCTTAACAAACGATCACATGACAGTTTCCATTTTTCCTTCATCATGTTCATATTAGAAATGCAACGAACTCGAAACTCCAGTATTTTGTCTTGATACTGACCTATAGCTACTGTTAGAGTTGTAAACTTGTTTATTAATCAAGCCAAAAATATAGGTCAAAGAGACCTAATTTTGTCTGGATGCTGACCTACTATCAGAGATGCATTCATATGAAAAGTTATATGAACCTACCATGTATAGGTCCTGAGATCTGAACTCGGACGTAAACTTGAATGTAAATCAATCAAGCAGAAAATACATGTATATGTTAAAGTGAAAAATTTTGTCTGGATGCTGACTTACTATCAGAGATTCATACATATGCAAATATAGGTCAAAGAAACCAAATTTTTATGGAGGCTGTGAAACAATTCAAAATGCTTCATGCATAGTTGCAGAGATACACCCCAAATGCGGATGCAGACGCCAGGTGTGCTCCAATAGTCCCCCCTCAACGAAACGTAACAGAAGTGTATAAACTTCAACACATAAAACTTAACTTACCCACAAGACAAACATTTAACAGGACAGGAAAATATCTGATCAGGAAAAGTTCCATATTCTGGTCTCTCGATATGGCCACTAAATCTCTCATTTAAATTCTACAAAGAAAAATAGTAATGGTGCATTGCATGATTACCTGTCAGGTTTCACAAAATTTCAGAGTTTCAATGGGCACAACTCGAGAACCCCTTGGACTTGGAACCCTAAATTAAACTTGAGCTGATTTTTGTGATAAACAATTTGCATTCCAAGTTTTTAAAGACTGTACGTTATTTTGTTCAAAAGTTATCAGTCAGAAACTTTCGGTGGACAGACGGACCCACCATTTGCATCTTAAGTGGAATGTACCACTTAATACATCTAAGTGGTTAATGTCCAAATGATGTAAACACTACTAAAGATAAAATTCCACTTAAGACAATAATGGACCAATACATAACCACATACCTATGCTATTGTTAGTATAGTGTCCATCTGTCACTCCTTCTGACCATTATTTCTATCTGTGCATGCAATATCACAGGAAACACAATGACATTATATGTAAAGGTAAGACCTTTTTAGACAGGACTAATATTATGGCTAAAATTATCTCCCTTTTAAAGCAATTCATTTGTTACCAATATGATTCTCTTTTTACATCAAAGGTTCCTGTATGAAGGAAAATCCCCACAATACTGAACTCTACAGAAATATAGTCTGGTACCTTCTTGGAACGTTAACTTCTTCGGTCTTCAAACACAAAAGAGCTCCTATCTCTAAAGTCCTGTATATTACCTGTCACTAACAGAACAACCCTTACAGGTAATTGTGACTTACTTTTAATGTTTGATAAATAACATTTGGTCTTCTAGCTGCCCGATTAGTTCTATCAGCCAGTACGGTATCCAGAACACACTTTAATGGTGAAAAGTCTGTAGGTGGTTTAACTGTTTGGACACCAACATATTGCAAGTCTTTAAAATGAAATTTACAATCAAGTTGACTAAATCTCTCCCATAACTGACTCTCTGCTGACTTCTTACCTATATAAAGATACAATGAAAGCTGTCTATATAAACTATAACTAAAACATATCTAAACCATCCAAAATATACAGTCCCTAAGGGGTTCAGTCAGATAAACATATGTAAATGTCTGTTTCACTCAGATCAAAATAAACAAATTCTAACTTAAATGTAAAATGTTTTTAATACTTTATCTACTACATGTCAAATTCTAACTTAAGGAGGTTCGCTCCTCAAGTTTTGGGATTTGTATCAGATTTTCAGAATTCTCTGGCTTTATCCATTATAATGCATTATCATGATTATAATTTTTTGCCCATGGACCCCCTTATTTTTTCCCAGATTTTCATTTTATACATCTTTTTAAGCATTCTATAAAAATTTCATTAAATTTTATTTATTTTGTCACATTCATTTGTGGTCAAACTTTGCTAATGTTAATCCTATAAAAAATCCGAGGAGTTCAGTTTCCCGGCAAATTTTCAATCACTAAAATCTCAAAAACGAGATCATCGACCTATTAATTTTTTTCACTTAAATTACTTCTTTTATAATTTTCTAACAAAAATTCACATTTACTTGAAATCCTATTTATTTTCAAGTAGAGTAGCGAACCCCCTTAAATGTAAAATGTTTTTAACACTTTATCAACTACATGTTAAACTATAATCTATCAATCAAAACAATCATGTGAAATTAACTAATGTGTACAAAATGTATCTCATGAGATTAAGTTTTACTTGCAAAATTCCAACTTTCCATCGAAATCATCCTCTCTGGCAAGGGATATACATGATATATAACTTGGTGAATTGTAAATGGAACTTTCATTTTAATTCTAATGTGAAAAAAATTGTAAGACATGTATGTCAAGAATTACAACAAATCCTCGCATTGTACAACATGAGTTACATGACTGATTTAATACCATAACTTATATCTTCATGGCGGCTGTCCATAAATATTATGGCTGACAAATGGTAAATCTGTTTCCACTAAACTTTAAGTTTCATTCTAAAAGCTGTATATATATTTTGTATAAATGTCCAAGCAATGACACATATCTATCATGGATGGCTCAAATTTTAATTCCTTGACATAGAAACCTAATTTTGTACAAAATTAAGGAATTATCTCCCCTAATTTCATATTTTCTAGTGCTTTCTATGTAATCTATGATTCTAAAATCATCTTTATTTTGAAGATATTGTTTATTTGTAATTTTTAAATGGTATAATGTCCGACTTTTCCATTGACATTTTCTTAAGTTTCTTAACTGCTTTGCTTTAGAATTTAAATATTCACCATGACATTCCTGCATTAATTCTTGGATCAATAACAAACATGAATGTATCCATTATAAATTTACATTTGAGCATGGAATGTTTCATGAAACATAGGTAATCAACGATTACAAAGTTCGCCTCGTTGTGGCACTTTGTCTCAGCAACCAAATTTTGCCTGGATGCCAACATACTATCGAAATTGCATGCATTAGCAAGGTTACCTGAACCAACAATGTACAGTTACTGAGCCATGAACTTGGATGTATACATCAATGTAAGTCATTCATGAGTAAAATGTAGATTTAAGTGACCTAATTTTGTCTAGATGCTGAGCTACCATCACAGATGCATGCACATGCACATGTAAGATGATCCTACCATGTACCAGTACATGAGATCTGATCCCTGACATGAACTTGAATGTAAGTCATTCAAGCGGAAAATGGAGGTCAAAGTGACCTCATTTTGCCTGGATGCTGACCTACCATCAGAGATGCATGCACATGCAAGGTTAGATGATCCTACCATGTACAGTGACTGAGATCTGAACTCGGACGTAAACTTGAATGTGACTGAGATCTGAACTTGGACGTAGACTTGAATGTAAGTCACTCAAGCGGAAAATATAGGTCAAAGTGACCTTATTTTGCCTGGATGCTGACCTACCACCAGAGATGCACGCACATGCACAGTAAGATTATTGTACTACGTAAAGTAACTGAGATATGAACTAAAATGTAAATTTGAATGCAAGCCACTCAAGCGGAAAATATAGGTCAGAGAGACCTAATTTTCTTGGAGGCTGTGAGTTAACCCAAGATGCACCTGCATGCAAAGTTTGATGACCCTACACTGCATAGTTACTAAGATATATACCTAAATGCAGACGCGGACGCCAGGGGTACTCCAATAGTCCCCCTCAACTTCGTTGAGGCGAACTAAAAATTAAGTACCAAGTAACAAACCTGACCATGCCAATAGAACTTGAGTAGTGACATTTAGAACTTAGTAACAAACGTGACTATGCTGATAAAACTTGAGTATTGACTGTTTCATTGAAAAATATGTACTAGTAACAAACCTGACTGAGCCGATAAAATTTGAGTATTGACTGTTTCATGGAAAATTATGTACTAGTAACAAACCTGACTGTGCTGATAAAACTTGAGTATTGACTGTTTCATGGAAAATTATGTAATAAGTACTAGTAACAAACCTGACTGTGCCGATAAAACTTGAGTATTGACTGTTTCATGGAAAATTACGTAATAAGTACTAGTAAAAAACCTGACTGAGCTGATAAAACTTGAGTATTGATTGTTTCATGGAAAATTATGTGATAAGTACTAGTAACAAACCTGACTGTGCTAATAAAACTTGAGTATTGACTGTTTCATGGAA
>MJUU01055302.1:52713-66382 GCA_002080025.1 Modiolus philippinarum | reverse complement strand
TATAGTATGAGAGGGTTTTTAGTATAATTGAAGTGAGAGTGTTAACATGGATATATTGCAATTATTTTCCAGATCACATCTGCTATTCCCAAGCATGAGCCCAAAAAATGAATCGTCTGATAAATCCTGAAGTTTGTATGCAGATGTCTTGGAAAAATAAAAGGAAATATATATAAATACAATTGGATGTAGACATTTTTAGGAAATGTTGATCAAAATCAAATAGATATTGGGATTTTAAATCGATGATTTCTCTGAACATCAACATTTACTAAAGGAATAATATGATATAGGATTTATTGAATTATCAATTGAATATTTGATTGTTTAACTAAATCTAAATGAGCTTGTTTCTTTTATTTTTGGAGGAATTTCTATAAAATGTCCACCCAGCATAATTAAGAGTCAAATATAACATAAGAAACTTGCAAGATGACATATTATAAAGATAGATTTTATATAGCCTAATTCTAAAAAAAAACCTAATGAAATCTTAAGGTATTGCTTTTTAATAAAGATGAATTTTCTGAAATTGTTAAACACTTGGAACATGATCCTGATGGATAAACAAGAAATGGATCCATTAAAAATCTGTATATCAATATATGAAGCTAATTTAATTTTTGAAAAAGTTTTAATTTGTTGTGAAATTTGACATGAGATCATTTCCTATTGTATAATTTTGTGAATTTTTTTATTTTGAAACATACATGTTTAATTTTAAAACTGAAATAAAATTTTAGGGTCATTTTTCATTCGAGCATGGGACTTTGCATTTATCAAAAATCTAAGAATTTTTCATAGAAATGATGGGAGAAAATGAATATATCAGGGGATCACTTTAAGGAGCCAAAATTTTTAAGTATTTAAACTTTTTTTCAAACCTTGATTTTTGCGATGTTCTTATATAATTACCTTATAAATTCAATATATGAAGAAAAATTCATAGGTTGCTGTGCAAATTTTTTTTTTTTGTAATTCTTTATTTTTATAGCAACTGATAACATTTACATATACAAAAGACAAAAGTATTACTGACATACTTGTAGTACACATTACATACATAGAAGACAATATTACAGACATAAAATGTAGTGTACAAAAAGACAGTCAACTATATTTATCCTTTAGCATCAAATTAAGCTTGGAAAAATACATATGAAATGTGTATCATTTTTTTTTGAGAAAGAGCACAAAAATTTCGGAGAAAAANAAATAAAACATTTTGCTGAATCAACTTTCTTCGGAAAAATTGCATTATGGGAAAGAGTTAGCGCACCATTTTATATCTGATTTGCAAGTTTAGCATATCAAAAATGTCAAAAAGGAAAAAGAACGCAGCTCTAATTTTTTCCGATAGTGATGAAAGTGACAGTGGATCAAACATTGATGAAGTATGACAATTTCAAATAGTTGAAAAATCAGTGGATTTATTGCATCAATAGTGTAATTCATGTGGATTATCAAAGTGGCTTCACACAAAGTGAAGCTGCAACGAAAAAAATAAGACCTTTTCCCAATTTCCCCTCACGTTTCTTTCATCTAAATAGTTGATTATAGGGTTTTCGAAATTATTATATAGTTTTTCAATAATCAAAACTTTATTTTTCTCCCAAATATACAGAATACTCCAATTGCAACACACTTCTTGCACACACTTTAAAAAAAAAATTCCAATCATATAGTATGAGAGGGTTTTTAGTATAATTGAAGTGAGAGTGTTAACATGGATATATTGCAATTATTTCCCAGATTACATCTGCTCTTCCCAAGTATGAGCCCCATAAAATGTATCATCTGATAAATCTTGAAGTTTGTTTGCAGATGTCTTGTAAAAAGATTGGAAAAATAAAAGGATATATATATATATAAATACAATTGGATATAGACATTTTTAGGAAAGGTTGATCAAAATCAAATAGATATTGGGATTTTAAATCTATGATTTCTCTGAACATCAACATTTACTAAAGGAATAATATGATAAAGAATTTATTGAATTATCAATTGAATATTTGATTGTTTAACTAAATCTAAATGAGTTTGTTTCTTTTATTTTTGGAGGAATTTCTATAAAATGTCCACCCAGCATAATTAAGAGTCAAATATAACATAAGAAACTTGCAAGATAACATATTATAAAGATAGATTTTATATAGCCAAATTCTAAAAAAAAACCTAATGAAATCTTAAGGTATTGCTTTTGTATAGAGATGAATTTTCTGAAATTGTTAAACACTTGGAACACGATCCTGATGGATAAACAAGAAATGGATCCATTAAAAATCTGTATATCAATATATGAAGCTAATTTAATTTTTGAAAAAAGTTTAATTTGTTTTGAAATATAATGACATGAGATCATTTCCTATTGTATAATTTTGTGAATTCTTTTTTTTATTTTGAAACATGCATGTTTGATTTTAAAACTGAAAATTTTAGGGTCAGTTCTCATTGGAGCATAGGACTTTGAATTTATAAAAAATCAAAGAATTTTTCATAGAAATGATGGGAGAAAATAAATATATCAGGGAATCACTTTAAGAAGCCAAAATTTTTAAGTATTTAAAACTTTTTTTCTAACCTTGATTTTTGCGATGTTCTTATATAATTACCTTATAAATTCAATATATGAAGAAAAATTCATAGGTTGCTGTGCAAATTATTTTGCTACAGATGTTTTAAAGTGACAAGTTTTAGTGTTTTTGCAAATTTTTATTCACTTTTTCCCATTTTTTTTTAACTATTTTCATGACAAAAAATCTAGCTTAGAGTATTAAACTTTTTCTCATACTTTCTGAAAAGCTATAACTAGAAGAAATGAGCAAATTAAACCCCCCAAAAATCATATCTGTGTTGATATAAGAAAGTTTTGTCCCATTTTCATGCTTTTTAGGAGAAATTTCAGCATTTCCATATTTCCCTAAAAATGTAGATTTTCTAATGTTTTTAATCAATTCATGGTTTAAACTTCATTTGTTTTGTGATTTTTATTGCAAAATATATAACACTATTTTTAAAAAAGCAAAAATAAATCTTATGTGTATATTTCTTTCAAAAATGGCATTTTCTAACCCAACCCCTATTTTGTTAAAATTTACATGAATCCAGCAGCCAATTAGGGCATAAGTCTTCAGTTTGAGATTACTCTGAAACTACTTGATAGAAAAAAATAATTTTTTGACACACTATAGAGATTAACATAAATTTTGTTAATTAAATGCTATTGTACATAAAATATAAATAATTTTAAAATTATTCCCAAATGAGATTTCAACTAGACTGAAACATGACCAGAATACATCCTTAAATCTAATAGGTTTTGTTCATATTTCATGTTTTTTTAAATCATTATATTATCTACATTTGAAAAATAAGACTTATGGGTTAAGATTTAAAATAAGGTAAAATAGTCGTGAATTGTAAAATTCATTTATCAAATTATCTCCTTCACATAATTAATGTTTTCATTTAAAACTAGTACATGATTTACAGTGTTTGCTTTATAGTGCATCTTCTTTAATTTTATGAAAGTGTTGGAAAACTGATAAGGAACAAAGAATGTTAAATAGTATGGATTTTTTTTAATTTAATGTTTCTGAATGTATGAAGCATATTTTTATAAATATTTGACAAAAAATTGCACAATATTAATATTATACTGTAGCCACCTTATGGAATATTTTCCTAATATTATTGTTTTCCATGTAAAAAGTGTCTTGCTAAGAATTGGTCAATGTAATGGTTGAATTGTCCTCGAAAAGTGGTGGAATTTTGAGTCAAAAAATGTTAACATTTATGACAATGATGTTCATAGACGAGATATTTTATCTTTATTTATCTAAGTAAAGCAACATATTACTTCACTTGTGAAATCAGACAATTGTTTGATTGTATGGTAGTACTAGTACAGCTATAAAGGAATGTGAGAAATGATTGAAAAATAAATTATATCAGCAGGTTAGCACTCAGTATTAGCAGTATTTGAATTGCAACATTGCCAAAATAAATTATGTCATCAGGTTACCAGTAAAGTATTTGAATTGTAACAGAAAGGATAAATCAATTTCATTCAGATGTCAACTAAGAAATGGAGTATTTTATGTAATGATCTGAATATTTTCCACTTTCTTGTAGGATCTAAAGGAATTGGTAAAAAGTAAACGGACACGGCCAAACTCAGAATCTCAGAACTCCGCAGCAGCATCACAAAGTGACTCTGATTCAGAGACATCAGAAAGTGATGATGATGTAAGTTAAACTCTTATGTAACAGTGTTATTGATAAAAGCAAATGTAAATGGAAAATTAAAAGGGCTATCATTAATGAGTTTTAAAACAGATTTATGTATATTTGTTGGTTAAAAAAAGAACACCCTGACTCTTGTTACAGTAACAATTTTTAGAGTATAGGCAATACAACAAAATTTAAACAGTAAATCTGAAAATTTATTAAGAGTTTGCTTTTTGCCCTCCTTATTTTATCACTTCAACATTATCAAAATGCAAAACTTATAGCTTGGTGCAACAGTACCATAATAAAAACCTTGAACCCTGAATTTTTCTTTAAATCTGAAAAGAGGCTTTTGTGGCTAGATACTTGTGATAATTGAAATCTTTGAGAATCAATGGCCTATATTTAAGGCTCTTGTTTGAATTATGTGCAATATCAAATATAAAAAAGAATACCGGTATTGCACATCTACAGGATATGTAACCTTTTTATAACAGTATTCAGATGTCCAACCCATAATACAAATTACTTTTGTATTTCCATAGATTTCTGTACAATAAACAGTTGAAACCAAATACTTCAATCATAGTTCAGTGAAATACAGGCAGACAATTCTTCTCTCACTTGATCAAGTTAGCCGTATTGAGGCTCTGATGAAAATTACCAAGATGTATTTCATTGAAAAGCAAAGAATATCCATGACATTTAAAATTATCACATGGTCAGTTGTGATCCATATAGCTAAAATTCTAATTCTAAAACTAGGAGTAGTCTGCATTTCTAGAAAGTATGATGAGCAGATTAAACCAAAGACAATATCATGAATATGTCAAACAAATGGCTCACTGGACGTTAAACTCTAATCAATCAATCATTCAAACAAATGGCATAGCAATGGATAGATTACAACCCTTTTTTGGCTTTCCTGACTATCATTTTGCATTCATTTTGTTCTGATCTCCCGTGCATCATGAAGTTTGATTCAATGAATATAAATTCTTGTATTTCATTAATTTTTTTACCTTTATAAAACCAGTGGACAGTTAATGTATTTATATATATATATTTTTTTTTACCTTTATAAAACCAGTGGACAGTTAATGGAAAAGGAAAAAAGAAAAAGAAAAAAGTAAAAGCAGCCAAGAAATCCAACAGGAAATCTTCAGCTTTATCTTCTTCAGAGAGTGAAGCTGAAAGTGAAAAACATGTCTCTGAACCAGAGGAAGGTAGGTTGTTAGACGTTAGAACTTCTCAACAAGTAAAAACATGTCTCTGAACCAGATGAAGGTAGGTTGTTAAATGTTCGAACTTGTCAACACGGTAAAAACATGTCTCTGAACCAGAGAAAGGTAGGTTATTAGACATTAGAACTTGTCAACATGGTAAAAACATGGTTCTGAACCAGAGGAATGTAGGTTGAACTTGTCAACATGGTAAAAACATGTCTCTGAACCAGAGGAATGTAGGTTGTTAGACATTAGGAACTTGTCAACATGGTAAAAACATGGTTCTGAACCAGAGGAATGTAGGTTGAACTTGTCAACATGGTAAAAACATGTCTCTGAACCAGAGGAATGTAGGTTGTTAGACGCTAGAACTTGTTAACATGGTAAAAATATGTCTCTGAACCAGAGGAAGGTAGGTTGTTAGACGTTAGAACTTGTCAACATGGTAAAAACGTATCTCTGAACCAGAGGAAGGTAGGTTATTAGACATTAGGAACTTGTCAACATGGTAAAAACATGTCTCTGGACCAGAGGAAGGTAGGTTGTTAGACATTAGGAACTTGTCAACACAGTAAAAACATGTCTCTGAACCAGAGGAAGGTAGGTTGTTAGACATTAGGAACTTGTCAACATGGTAAAAACATGTCTCTGAACCAGAGGAATGTAGGTTGTAAGACATTAGAACTTGTCAACATGGTAAAAACATGTCTCTGAACCAGAGGAGTTTGGTTGTTAGACGTTAGAACTTGACAACATGGTAAAACATATCTCTGAACCAGAGGAAGGTAGGTTGGTGGTACTTGTCAACATGGTAAAAACATGCCTCTGAACCAGAGGAAGGTAGGTTGTTAGACGTTAGAACTTGTCAACAAGTAAAAATGTGTTACTGAACGAGAGGAAGGTAGGTTGTTAGACGTTAGAACTTTCAATATGGTAAAAAAATGTCTCTGAACCAGAGGAAGGTGGGTTAGTGGTACTTGTGAACATGATAAAACATGTCTCTGAACCAGAGGAAGGTAGGTTGGTGGTACTTGTGTACAAGATAAAACATGTCTGAACCAAAGGAAGGTAGGTTGGTGGTACTTGTCAACAAGGTAAAAACATGTCTGAACCAGAGGAAGGTAGATTGTTAGACATTAGAACTTGTCAACAAGGTAGAAACATGTCTCTGAACCAGAGGAAGGTAGGTTGGTGTTACTTGTGAACAAGATAAAACATATCTCTGAACCAGAGGAAGGTAGGTTGGTGGTACTTGTGAACAAGATAAAACATGTCTCTGAACCAGAGGAAGGTAGGTTGGTGGTACTTGTAAACAAGATAAAACATGTCTCTGAACCAGAAGAAGGTTGGTTTATATTGGTACTTGTGAACAAGATTTGATAAATAATGAAGGGATATGGAGTAAATGCACACAAGACAAAGTCTTTACAAAGACATGGTAAAACCAAGCAATGGAACAACGCTTTTAGTTTTATGTTGGTTTTTCATCTGTTTCTGAAAAAACAGGCTTCTGAACCATTGAATGGTAGATTGTTGGTACTTGTGAACCAGGTAAAACATGTCTCTGAACCAGTGAATGGTAGATTGTTGGTACTTGTGAACAAGGTAGAACATGTATCTGAACCAGTGAATGGTAGATTGTTGGTACTTGTGAACAAGGTAGAATATGTTTCTGAACCAGTGAATGGTAGATTGTTGGTACTTGTGAACAAGGTAGAATATGTAATGGTAGATTGTTGGTACTTGTGAACCAGGTAAAACATGTCTCTGAACCAGTGGATGGTAGATTGTTGGTACTAGTGAACAAGGTAGAACATGTTTCTGAACCAGTGAATGGTAGATTGTTGGTACTTGTGAACAAGGTAGAATACGTTTCTGAACCAGTGAATGGTAGATTGTTGGTACTTGTGAACAAGGTAGAATATGTTTCTGAACCAGTGAATGGTAGATTGTTGGTACTTGTGAACCAGGTAAAACATGTCTCTGAACCAGTGAATGGTAGATTGTTGATACTTGTGAACCAGGTAAAACATGTCTCTGAACCAGTGAATGGTAGATTGTTGGTACTTGTGAACCAGGTAAAACATGTCTCTGAACCAGTGAATGGTAGATTGTTGGTAGTTGTGAACCAGGTAAAACATGTCTCTGAACCAGTGAATGGTAGATTGTTGGTACTTGTGAACAAGGTAAAACATGTCTCTGAACCAGTGAATGGTAGATTGTTGCTACTTGTGAACCAGGTAAAACATGTCTCTGAACCAGTGAATGGTAGATTGTTGGTACTTTTGAACCAGGTAAATATGTCTCTGAACCAGTGAATGGTAGATTGTTGGAACTGGTGAACCAGGTAAAACATGTCTCTGAACCAGTGAATGGTAGATTGTTGGTACTTGTGAACCGGGTAAAACATGTCTCTGAACCAGTGAATGGTAGATTGTTGGTACTTGTTAACCAGGTAAAACATGTTTCTGAACCAGTGAATGGTAGATTGTTGGTACTTTTGAACATGATAAAACATGTTTCTGAACTAGTGATTGGTACTTGTGAACAATATAAAAATATGACCTAGTAACCATTGAAAGGCAGGTTGTAGGTTTTTGTGATGAAGATAAATGCATGTCTTTGAACCAAAGTTTAATCACTATACCTGATAAGTATTTTTATGCCCAGCCTACGAGATTAGGAGTATATTTAGTGTTTGGGTTTGTCAGCCCATTTGTTCATCCCAAGTTAGGTTAACTGATAGATTTAAGTTTCTTTTATGTAAAAGAGGTATTCAGTTATCATTAAACTTTATATATATAATAGGGTATAATTAAACGAAAATCAAATAAAAATTGACCCATGCGATCAACTTCATGCTTCACTGATCAGGGGAAAAAACGGGATAGTATGAGGTTTACCAACAGATTAAATTTCTTTTCTGTGAAGAATGTATGCTATTATCATTAAACTTTATATAAATAAACATTGTGACATGATATTCAAAAATTATATAAAAAATTAGCCCTGGCACCAACTTCGTGGTTTAATGATCAAGAAATATAGCATTGTTCAAAACAGTTGCAAGGCGGGACACTGTGTTCCTTAAGACACATATTCTTGTTAACTTTACACAAAGCTGTTATATATAACTAGAAAAGCAGAGTCATCAGAGGAGTGTTTTAACTCGATTTTATGGTTATGAAGAATATTGATGCACCAATTGATTGTTACATCTGTTCTTTTGGAACATGTGAATTAAAATTCCTTGGAATGATTGTAACATTGTCTTTAACCCTTTCGCCGACGAGTCGCGCTACAGCGGGATTCTCGCTTCAGACAGCTGACGACGAGTCCCACTCTATTGAGATTTAATACGTGTTTGAATTTCTCGCCTTATGCATCGATTTAGACTAGAGTTATCTTTCTTTGATGAGTTTCCTGGATGTAAATAAGAATTTTGCTTCTGTTGCAAAAAACTGGATGAAAAAAGGATGAAAAATGTGGATTTTACACAAATTTACAGTTCAGGAACAAATTTTTATGAAATTCTTCGCTATTTTATGGACAAAGGATTATAAAATTTTGACGGAAATGAGAATTTTAGCCAGGAAATCATAACGAAACAGTATCGTATTGTTGAAATGTTCTTTTTGTAATTTTTAGAAAATTACTTTTGGAACTTTTAATGGGAATATGAACTTTTCCGAAATCGGACAAATTTCGTGCGTGATATTCAAATTTTCACACGAAAATATATAGGGAATTAACTCGAAAATAAATAAAATACAAAGGTCTGTAATTGTTTATTCTCAAGCAAAAAAATTAACATTTAACTCCCAAAAATGAATTTCTGGTATATATTAAAAGTGTAGCACCCATTAATGTGTTCACTCTGTCAGGGCAGCCATCGTCTCAGAGATACTTCCGCCTGGGACACTATCGGTGAAAGTGTTAATGAGTATTATAGAATTATTGTGATTCAACAAGTGTATTGTCTGCCCTTCCAAACATAACAAAATGTCAAAACCAGAAAGTCAGAAACTAGAAAAGGTACATTGCCAATTCATCTGTCCAAAGTGAAAAGGTATAATTGTTTTCAGTACCCATGATTTTTGTTTTCAGTACTTATGAATAAGACAAAAAAAAATCATAAATTGAATTCTTGATGTACAGGCAAGATGCACTCAATCTCTTGTAGCTAACCAAGAAATGTTTTGTATTATTTTCACAGGTGAAGTATTGAGTCTGATAAGGCCAACATTAAAAATATTTTTGTTTCCCCTCCCCGACTGGGTTGTTCAGGTTATGGGTAGGTAGCTATAGGTAGGAAAATTATTTTATTTTTTCTTCAAATAAAAAATTTTACTGAAATCTTCAAATATATATGATAATGCCTGTTTTACATAACAAACTCTTTTTGACTAAAGACTAAAAAAAAATTGAACACTGTGGCCAATGAAATTTTTTGGGTAGCTGCAATTGGCCTAGTAGAGCTGCTAACTCAAGGTCTGAGTATGACTAAGAATGTTTTGTATTATTTTCACAGGTGAAGTATCTGAATCAGATAGTCCAGCTGTTAACTCAGGGTTTGAGTATGACTAAGAATGTTTTGCATTATTTTCATAAGTGAAGTATCTGAGTCTGATATTCCAGCTGTTAACTTAGGGTCTGAGTATCAATAAGAATGTTTTGTATTGTTTTGTCAGGTGAAGTATCTGAGTCTGATAGTCCAGCTGATAACTCAGGGTCTGAGTATCACTAAGAATGTTTTGTATTATTTTGTCAGGTGAAGGTTCTGAGTCTGATAGTCCAGCTGCTAACCCAGGGTCTTAGTATCACAAAGAATGTTTTGCATTATTTTGGCAAGTGAAGTATCTGCGTCTGATAGTCAAGCTGCTAACTCAGGGTCTGAGTATCACTAAGAATGTTTTGTACTATTTTGGCAGGTGAAGTATCTGAGTCTGATAGTCCAGCTGCTAACTCAGGGTCTGAGAATGTTATGTATTATTTTCACAGGTGAAGTATTGAGTCTGATAGTCCAGCTGATCACTCAGGGTCTGAGTATCACTAAGAATGTTTTGTATTATTTTGGCAGGTGAAGTATCTGAGTCTGATAGTCCAGCTGCTAACTCAGGGTCTAAGTATCACTAAGAATGTTTTGTACTATTTTGGCAGGTGAAGTATCGGAATCTGATAGTCCAGCTGTTAACTCAGGGTCTGAGTATCGCTAAGAATGTTTTGTATTATTTTCATACGTGAAGTATCTGAGTCTGATAGTCCAGCTGCTAACTCATTTTTGAGTATCACTTAAAATGTTTTGTATTATTTTCACAGGTGAAGTATCTGCGTCTGATAGTCCAGCTGCTAACTCAGGGTCTGAGTATCACTTAGAATGTTTTTTTATTATTTTCACAGGTGAAGTATCTGCGTCTGATAGTCCAGCTGCTAACTCAGGATCTGAGTATCACTAAGAATGTTTTGCATTATTTTCTCAGGTGAAGTATCTGAGTCTGATAGTCCAGCTGATAACTCAGGATCTGAGTATCACTTAGAATGTTTTGTACTATTTTTTCAGGTGAAGTATCTGCGTCTGATATTCCAGCTGCTAACTCAGGGTCTGAGTATCACTAAGAATGTTTTGTATAATTTTGGCAGGTGAAGTATCTGAGTCTGATAGTCCAGCTGCTAACTCAGGGTCTGAGTATCACTAAGAATGTTTTGTATTATTTTGGCAGGTGAAGTATCTGAGTCAGATAGTCCAGCTGCTAACTCAGGGTCTGAGTATGAGTCAGATAAAGAAATATTTAATGACGGGTTTGATGAAAACTTGATTGGTGATGAGGAAGATCGGCAGAAATTAGCTAAAATGACAGAAAAAGAGAGAGAACAAATTTTATATAACAGAATAGAACAAAGAGAGGCAATGAAAATAAGGTAGAATTTGGTTATCCATGGCTTATATATACAATTAAGGAATAACAAAATTAGCCAAAGATTGGTGGTCCTATTAGGTAAAACGGGAAAATTCTCATTTCTCTACAAATAATGTGCATTACATTTTAAGATGGAGATGTCATGAAAATAAGGTTAGATCCATTTGAATATGGTATTGAATGACCATAGTAGTTTGCACATCAACCTCTCTATTTGCAGAAGTAAACTACATTGACTGTATAAACATGAGTGATATACAGTCACTGACTGTATAACACTTTCTCAATGACGTCAGCAGTGTGTTTCCGTAGAGATTGTTCGATGACATTGCAAGAAAACATGGATTCATCTCAAGCTAACAACGTTGCAGTATAAATACAATAACATTACGTTTACTTGACATAAACTTTATATCAGGATTCGGGTCAAAACGGTGAAAATGCTCGCCATTTTCCTACGTTTCTGAACCTCATTCTTATATTGCGTTTATGTCAAGTCAATGTACTGATATTGTCTATATATTGTTTTTGAGGGAGGACGGCATGGGAGGAAAATTGGGGAGGGGTGGATTGAGGGAAACCACCCACCCCTTTGAAAAAAGTTCTAATTTTGGCATTTTTTCGTTCTTAAATCAGAATTTGACAACCGAAAGTAAAGTAAATCTTCTGAATTAGTAATGCATGTTAAACTTAAGAGTCTTGTCCCTCCATTGATGGCAACCGGTAATTGATTCAATAACACTTCCGTTCTACATAAATGTTTATGGAGAGCCAAATCTGCAGAAAATGTCATTTTTTCCAATTTTCTAGTTTAATGACCTCTGGTGACCCCAAACTGCATTCATACCGATCTTCTTTCTCTTGTTCACAGAGATCACTTATGTGACATTACTTTCAGACTAAAAGAACAGTTCTTACTTACATGTGACAGAGAACCAGTCTTCCGTTCATGCCCACCCCCATGAAAAATGACTGATTTTTGTCTTTGAAAAATTCGTTTGGGTATTGATAGTGCTCAATTTTTAGCTCACCTGGCTAATGCCAGGGTGAGCTTTTGCCATCACTTTGTGTCTGTCGTCCGTCCGTCCTGCCGGCATAAACTTTTCATTCAAAGATCTTCTCCTCTGAAACTACTGGGCCAATTGAAACCAAACTTGGCCACAATAGTCCTTAGATGGTCCCCTGCAAAAAAGACGTTTTTCAGGTCCGTTCTATATCCAAGATGGCTGCCAGCGGGGATCATAGTTTTAACATTGGACCCTATGGGAAAACACTTTCAAAGATCTTCTCCTCTGAAACTACTGAGCCAATTGAAAACAAACTTGGCCACAGTAGTCCTTAGATGGTCCCCTGCAAAAAAGTTGTTTTTTAGATCCGTTCTATATCCAAGATGGCCGCCAGCAGGGATCATAGTTTTAACATTGGGCCCTATGGTAAAACACTTTCAAAGGTCTTCTCCTCTAAAACTACTTGGCCAATTGAAACCAAACTTGACCACAATAGACCTTAGATGGCCCCTGCAAAAAAGACGTTTTTCAGATCTGTGCTATATCTAAGATGGCTGCCAGCAGGGATCATAGTTTTAACATTGGACCCTATGGGAAAACACTTTCAAAGTTCTTCTCTGAAACTTTGCAGCCAATTGGACCAAACTTGGCTACAATAGTCTTTAGGTTGCTGCCCTGCAAAAGAGTTGTTTTTCAAGTCTTTGCTTAATGCAAGATGTCTGCCAGCGGGGAACAGTTTTAACATTTGACCCATTGGGAAAACATTAAAAGATCTTCTCCTGAAATTGCATAGCCAATAATGAAAACATACTTGGTCACAACGGGCCATTGTTGTTCCCGTTTGAAAAATTTGCTTTTCTTGTCTGCATGGCATTCAAGATGGCCCCAGTGGGGAACATAACTTAACCTTGAGACCTATCGGAAGCCTATCAGAAAGCATTTAAAGATGTTCTCCTCTGAAAATATTTAGTCAATTGGAACCAAAATTAGACTCAATGGTCCCCTTCAAGAAAGGTGACAGTAGAACTGCANTAAATGCACACAAGACAAAGTCTTTACAAAGACATGGTAAAACCAAGCAATGGAACAACGCTTTTAGTTTTATGTTGGTTTTTCATCTGTTTCTGAAAAAAACAGGCTTCTGAACCAGTGAATGGTAGATTGTTAGTACTTGTTAACCAGGTAAAACATGTCTCTGAACCAGTGAATGGTAGATTGTTGGTACTTGTGAACAAGGTAGAATATGTTTCTGAACCAGTGAATGGTAGATTGTTGGTACTTGTGA
>MJUU01055302.1:11099-27059 GCA_002080025.1 Modiolus philippinarum | reverse complement strand
TGTTGCGCGTTAATTGCCGTTGATCAGAGTTTGGTCATACAAAAATTGAGATAATGTCATTTGAGTATTTACAATGCATAACAGTCATTTTTCAATTGCATGAGAATGTATATCATAGCGCGAATTGAGATGCATTGTTGCACAAAGAACTTGGCACAGATCATCGTTTTCATGTCTTCGTGTGTTTCTTGGACGAATTATTATCTCCATAAAGAGCAGGGTATTGCTGCTCATGCCTTGTCAGCTTTTGCGTCTTGTCAGCATTCACAAACCTTTCATTCAGGTCTCTTCTTTAGAATTAAATCTCAAACTGTACTTGATCAAGATGGTGCTGTCATTGTTTAGTCTATGTTGAGTGTACAGCAGGGAACCCATAATATGTAATAGGTTTCTGGTATAAAGTCAAAATTCTTTGAATATTTATTTCTAATGGTTTGATTGCCACTGATTGGCTGGTGTGACCAAATGAAGATGGCCACCAGTAAATACTTGCTGACTGTCAGAAAGGCATGTTAATTTTCTTGATGAGCAAAACATGGTTTTTGTACCTTTCTTGGTTATAATTAGACCCATTGTTAAAAATGAGTAATTATGCATGACATAGACAGGCAATTATTCATATCATACATGGACACTATTGGACAGTGTACATAAAATTTTAATAGATCATCATAGACACTAATCCACCAGTCCCTTTGGGACTTTGATTCACAGTTGACTCAGTCCTGTTGCCAACTGAATTTTACTGTTGTTACGATCGTTTTTTTATTTATCACATTGGCTATAGGGGGAAGGTTTGGGCCCAATAAAACTAGTTTAACCCCGCCGCAGCAGGTTTGCACCTGTTCTAAGTCAGGAAATTTATTAAGCCTTTGTGTGTCTTGTTTGTTTTCTAGTTAGTTCACTTTATGTCTATCAGAGTCTAGGAAGATGCTTATTTCGCTGAACTTGATTACTCTTTGATTTAGGGGCTAACTCCGACCTACCGTTGGGTTTGGGGTTTCCTCACCGTTCATTGAAGATCTTATGGTGGCTTTGAGTTGTTATTGCTCCCCTTAGGGTCGTTGTCTCTTTGACACATTCCCCATTTCCCTTCTTTTTCTTATTGATATCATAACTTCAATACAGATGTTAGCAATTGTTCGTTGACCGCCATTTTCAAAATGGTCGCCAAAAAAGGCGGGAAAATTCAACATTGTCCAATTTCAATGAAATTTGGTTTCCAAATAGGTATTGATGTTGCAACTTCAAAACTGATGTTGAAAATCATTTGTTGACTGCCATTTTCAAAATGGCCACCAAAAAAGGCGGGAAAGTTCAACATTATCTGATATCAATTAAATTTGGTATCCAAGTGGATATTGATGTCACTACTTCAAAACCGGTGTCGAAATTTGTTTGTTGACTGCCACCATAGTAGGCAGGAAAATTCAATGTTGTCTGATTTCAATTAAATTTGGTTTCCAAATAGGTATTGATGTCGCAACTTCGCAACTTCAAAACTTATGTTGAAAATTGTTTGCTGACAGCCATTTTCAAAATGGTTGCCAAAAAAGATAGGAAATTTTAACATTGTCCTATTTCAGTGAAATTGGTTTCCAAATAAAGACTTCAAAACCGATGTTGAAAATTGTTTGTTGACCGCCATTTACAAAATGATGTCTCTGTTTCAAAACTGGGTTGAAAGTGGTCCTTAGCAAGAGGTTTTTTGTCAAAAAAGCCCAACAAAGAAAAATAATACAACATGATCAGACTTCAAATACTGTTCAAGATATTGGTGGTGTTCGAAGTACTAAAGTTTGAGAGACTGATGATCAACTGTATAACTTACAATGTTACCATGATTGTGGCAACTGAAAGCCAGGTGAGCGATACAGGCTCCTGGGAGCCTCTAGTTATAAAGTTACTGATTGAATATTGAAATATTTCAAGACAAGAATCGCATTGATGAAACAGAATGGTTGAAATGCATAAAAAAATAAGGTATATTTTATCTATTTCCAAGAATAGCGATGATTTCTTTTTAACTACATGGTGACTATATATAACTTTTATTTTGTAACAATATCTGTTGTTTATTTGCAGATTGTTGCAGAAAAACAAAGGTTTAAAAAGAATCCTCATAATTATGCTGTGAAGAAAACTATTCTGATGAAACAAAAGGTATAATAGTGAACAAAGTCTTGGAAAGGTGACATTAGTAATAGCATTCTGATAATGAGTCTCTTGTTGAGATCATAATAGTTGATCCTTAGAAATGAAATGACAGGAAAGTTAATTAATTCATTTCAGAAATATATGTATTCTATGATTGCTATGCAGTTCGAAAAATTACAGTTTTGCTTCATCTTAAACTATTTGAATTATCAGAATTTACATTACTTTCTATATATTCCATACTTACAGTGAATTTTAGGGCAGAAATTATAAATTTGTCACAGTATTATTTTTAGTTTGTCTCAACATTGTCAAGGAGAACTGTTAGATAGCCCATACAATTCTTGTCTACATCTGTGTGCACATTTAGATATCTATCTTGGGAACTATGGAGTTGAGGGTTAGCAAACTTTGTTCACATTAGCATCTTGGGGTGACCATCAGCCTCCAAGAAAATAAGGTCTCTTTGACCTATATATTCTGCTAGATAAACTTGAATTCAAATTTAGGTCCTATGTCAGATTTCAGTTACTGTACATCTAACCTTGGAAGATTCAAGCATCTCTTATGGTAATTCGACATCCATACAAAATTAGATTACTTTGACCTACATTTTCGGCTTGATCAAGTTAAGTTCACTTTTGAGTTCAGATCTCAGTGATTGTACATAATAGGATCATATAACTTCACAAATGCAGCTAGTAGGTCAGCATCGAGACAATATTGTGTCACTCTTACCTGCATTTTCCTTTCATCGGTTTACATTCAAGTTTATGATGGAGTTCAGATCTCGTATGGTAGGTCAGCATGCAGGCAATATTACATGCCATAACGAGGTTAATTTTGTAACTTCTCATAACGTATGTTTATGGGACTAAAAATAAATTAGTGTTACTAGTTAGGTGGGATTGAAATTCAGCCATCGGAAAGCTGGCTAAAACCTGTAAGATTAAAAATCAGTATCAAGACTATTGTCATCTTATCTACTTCCCAGGAAATGGCAGACATGGAAGGTGATGTAGCTCAACAAGGAAAAATTCAACAAGAACTAGAGGAATTGGAAGAAAGAGCATCAGAATTAGACCGACGGAGATCCAGTAAAATTAATTCAATTAGGTAAGAATTATAGGAGAAAGCATCAGTTTGTCCATAGAAATGAAGTAAAATTATTTCAGGTCATTATTTGAGGACAGAAAACTAGTAGAGATGCAGAAAAATTTAATAAGGTTTGAATTAGAACAGAAAGCATCCAAGTTTGATCAGTGGATATCTTGTAAAAGTAACTTCATAAATGATGTGAGAATAAGAAAAGAGGACATTAGAAATAGATTTGGAAATATCACATATTTGTTAGACAGACTGAGATCAGGTAAAATAAACTCAATTAAGTAGGAACTGAAGGTGGTAAATGACTGTTCAATAACCACTTATATGAAAATTGATGATACAAATTTATCTCAAAGGAGACTAGAGCTTCAAAATCTGTTAAGGTAGATAGACAGTAATATTCATATCCATGAGATTTTGTTGAAAGTTTTTATACAGTGTAATTGAAGAACCAATCCTACTTTCCCGAAATATGTAATAAAAAGTATGGGTCACTATGGTTGCCTTTTTCTAGAATTGAAATCAAAGTTTGCTCAGTTTAAGTCAACCAAATTTACAAAGAATACAAGAAAATATGGACAGGCAATTTTTAGCTTAATAGAAATGAACTTTTTATCCATGAGAATTTCATGTATTTTTGTCACCATATAGTTTATGATGTAATTTATTGGTTACAATAAAAAATGTATATGTCACCATGCTTTTAACCGAGATATTTTACAAAGGTTCCAGATTTAACATTATTTATGGGAAAAGGGAGTTAATTCGTGGCAAAGAAAACAAAATATGACAGTTCACATCTGTCATTCAATTATGACGTCACAAAGGAAAAGCCGTCAAATTACTGTTTTGTCCCAAAAATTAAACCTTCCCTGTAGACGACTCTTTATTTTTCTAATGCGCGATTGAATTGCGCAGTGCAATAGTATCTATATACCTTAAGTCTTTGTATTATTTTCCTTTGAAAATTGCTGAAAAATCTGACTTTTCGCTGAATTTAAATAATTTGCTATACTTGTTCAAAAATGTTTATAAACATTGTCATGTTTAGTTTAATGTTTCGTCATACCCATCACATATTCCAGGTTCCTAGTATAACTGATTATGCCTAAATTTGATTCCTGTTTGTAGTTATATAAACCAAAGAAACAGAATGCGAAACTTAATAGAAGCTGAAGAAGCAGCCAAAGTTGAAGTAGCTGCCATGAAAAATGCTGCTGCAGATCCTTTTACCAGACGACAATGTCGACCTACCATGGTAACAAGGGTAAGTGTACATTATTGCATGTTACCATGGTAACAGGTGTAAATTTACTAGGCAGCCTGTTACCATTGTTACAAAGTTTACTTAATTGACTATTGCATATGATAACAGTGGTAAGCTTACTATGTCATACATTACCATGGTAACAAGTGTAAGTTAAATTTATTGCATGTTGCATGGTAACGTGAGTATTTTAATTTAATTGCCTGAATTTCACATTAATTGTTATAATTAGATATACCAAAAATATAATTGTTCACATTAAACTGGAAACCAAGAAATTGATTATGACCTTTTTATAGTAAAAATATTGTAATATACATGTACATGTATTAATTTCTTGTTGACAAGGTGATGATTTTGGCATCTGCTTCTGTCCATCAATCTGTTGTCAAAAGCAGATACCAGAGAGAGAAAAACAGACTTTTTTGGAAATACTGAAATGCTAAAAATCAAGATAGAAATTTTCTTGCGTTGAATTTCATTTCAGTTTTATGTAACATGGACCTTGATGATGTTAACAAGATTCAAGAAATGCAGATTTAAAAATGCTTTATCCAGAAAGGCAACATGATAAGACGCAGTTATGTATAAACTATTAAAAATGTGAAAACCACAGTATATATTTCTATCATATATTTATTTAGGTTGGTACAAGTGCAAAAGAACCATTACAAGAGGCCAGGGAAGGTCAGCTAAAAAATGAAAAGAATTCTTCACATGACAAACTTCCTTCTCTTAAGGTAAGAATAATTTGATATTGTGATATATGGTGTATTAAGGATTGGGATGCAAAAAAAATATGATGATCAATAGAGGGATGACAAACTTCAGCTATCAGATATAGACTAAATCCATATTTTAATTATTTAGCAATCATTTTTCTCTGTAAAACATTGACAACTTTTATTATTATTAATGTAAAGTAAATCTGTCCCAAATATTTATTTATATTTATTTTAATCAAGCAAGTGTTATAATCCAATGGAATAATAGTTCAAACATAGATAGACAAAATTAGATTTATCTCTGCTATTATAGTTTTAGTTATAAGTCTGTATATACATGTTTCTTTGATACCAAACACAACTGATGTAGTCACAATGGCTTTAATTATACCCCATGCACCGAAGTTGAGGAGGGTATATAATTTTTGACTGGTCTGCCCATCCGTCCGTCTGTCTGTCTGTCCGTCCGTCTGTCTGTCTGTCCATCTGTCATCACTAAGGGGGTACATCATTTGTCCGGATAACTCCTCCTACAGTTTTTAAGATAGGAAGTTTTTATTTTGCAGGATTATTGTGCACATATCAAAGATGTGCATGCTACTTTGATTTTGATTTTTGATCATTTTTGACAAAAATACTCATAGATGAACTTTGTCAGTTTTTAGCATAATATTGCTATTAGGGTACATCATTTGTCTGGATAAGTCCTCCCACAGTTTTTAAGATGGGAAGTTTTTATTTTGCAGGATCATTGTACACATATCAAAGATGTGCATGCTACTTTGATTTTGTTTTTTGATCATTTTTGACAAAAATAGGCATAGATGAACTTTGTCATTTTTATGCATAATATTGCTTATGGGGTACATCATTTGTCCGGACATCTCCTCCTACAGTCTTTAATATAGGAAGTTTTTTATTTTGCAGGATCATTGTACACATATCAAAGATGTGCATGCTTCTTTGATTTTGTTTTTTGATAATTTTTGATTGATGAACTTTGTCATTTTCATGTATTATATTGCATAGGGTACTTTTGAAGTTCAATAATGCAGAATTTCCTGATATGTGGGGGCGTGGGGTATGTGAGCTTGCTCACTAAGGTTCTTTAATTTTTTGGCCTATTTATTCATTGATGTTATTCATGTGCTTAATGCAAGTTCTCTGGTACCACTTAATAGAATTTCATGAAACTTTGTAGTTATTTATGAAATCATGTGCACTTGAGTCTTTCATTTGAACAGAAGGTCTATTGAAATGGTATTAAAACCAAATCAAAACTGTCCTATATAACTGAACATCTAGTTATAGACTTCAGTGATATACAGTGGAATTCCAAAAACTGACCTCTGAAAACTGGTTCCCTCCACAAACATCCTAGTTGTAGACTTCAGTGATATACAGTGGAATTCCAAAAACTGACCTCTGAAAACTGGTTCCCTCTACAAACATCTAAAGTAGCCACAACGAAATTTGCCGCGACTTTTCTCCAAATATCTTTTTAAGTAAATGTTAAAGGATGACATGGCATACGCCAACGGAAAGCTAATTTTTTGCCGCTTCATGCCATGCATTACCATAATTTTACACACAAAGAGTAAAAAGTTTTCCATTACCCTTCTATGTTATTTTAACAGAAAATTTGAGTCGAAAACAGAGGGGGTGTACCTGGTTAACTGCACACCTGTATTTATTGTTATAATGCCCTGGGGTCTATCGATTAACCAAAACACGTGGGTCGGGAGTTAATCTCGATTGCGAATCAAAAAATTAATTTTGTAATTACTTGACAAAGTGTTGACAAAAACTTTTTACCTGTAAACAAATTCATTTTAATAAATGTAAATGGTAACTGGATATTGGTTCTGCAAAAATTATTCTCATATTTACCTAAACATTTTTATGTAAATTAGTAAACAAATCAAAATTCTGTTTGTTCATTGGCCATCCGAATAAACAACAAACAAGCACCCTATATGCAAATAAGTCATACATCGGCAATGCATTTGGTGTCTTTTCATTGGTTTGTTGGTTTGCGTAAATCATTCATCAATCACTCCCACATCGAATTTCTTTAAAATTTGAGTGAAATTAACATTAAGGTCTATGGAAAATATTTTTCTTTGAACTTTGATTATTTCGGTAAATATACCAAGAGTAGCGGCAAAAAATTAGAAAATGATACATGCACGTTTCATTAGGGTCTTATTTAAGACAAAATAGCTGCAGCGATTTAAGCTGCGGCAAATTTCGTTGTGTGTACTTTAGTTATAGACTTCAGTGATATACAGTGGAATTCAAAATCTGACCTCTGAAAACTGGTTCCCCTCTACAAACATCTAGTTATAGAATTCAGTGATATACAGTGGAATTCAAAAAATCTGACCTCTGAAAACTGGTTTCCTCTACAAACGGAATTATTGAGTTTTGGTTCAGAATTTTTTCCAATAAAAAAAAACTGAAATTTCCTCTGAAAACCAGCCAATCCGAATTCCAAAATTTTGGCCGTATAGATTGGTCCCAAAATTATTTTTTTCTTATTTCAACCCAGAAATTTGCACTGAATTCTACATGTCATATGTATACCACCATCTAAATTGATAATATAGGGTTATTGCATGAATAGAATGGAATTTTATATTGTAGGAGCTTGCAAGTGCATTATATATTCTACGAGGGATAATGTATCCCAATATTCATGCAATTACCCTTTTATTGAATAGCAACACAAAAATTTCATCAAAGAGAAGGATTTTTGTTGTCAATGACGAATGAAAATTCAGTCATATTGCACTAGTGCAATATGGAAATTTATTGCATGCTTACTTTTCATTGCTTTCTTTGACTTATTTTAAACATTACCACCAGTCTTGATTGAATTTACAAAAATGCAAGAAAACATACTGACATGGTAACTCACAAGCTAAATTGACCTTAGAGATCACATGTTGCACTTCCGTTATCTGTGTTTGGATTGAAAAGACTAGAATTCGGAACCTCCAAAAACAGATCCTCTTAAACACTGGCGATATCTTGGCCCCATCAGGGGCTGATTTTCAAAAGCTTCTACTGTACTAGAATAAAATTCCACCAAAGGGAAATATTATCAAAGTGGTATTTTTCAGTATGGTGTAACTATGGATAAGGTTATAAAATTAATATTTTGGAAAGTTGGCAGATCTGTTACTGCTAATTGTAATGTTTTAGTATATGTACCAGACAATTTGATTGGTCAGAACTGATCATCAAATGCTTTATCTACATCCCTCTGACAGGATAGATCATTCCTTAATGTATACATTTGAATTACCGTGAGATGAAATTGTTTGATGACATTAGAACATTATTTGAATTTCTGAGGATGTCACTGATGATTTAATTGTCAAATATCTGTTTAAGGGCTCTGCTCTATATTGCCGGTAAACTGCATTTTTGTCTCGCCCGCAACAAAAGTCGCGAAAGCGAGACATAGGCGTGCAAAGTATGACGGCAAAAGCGTTAACTTTTACTATAATACAGGATATTTTGAAAAGCCTTTGATGTAGGAACATCATATTTGGTCCAGTAGTAGTACTAATGACATAAAATCATGTGACCTTGACCTCAATTGCATGGTCCAGTGACCACGTTAGGTTTCTCTGATTAGATCCGTATCTCAATTACTGTAAGTGGTAGGTCAATGATATTTGGTATATAGGTTGGTCTTGAGTAGTACATGTCAGTCTGGCATATGCCTTTTGTCGTTGACCTAAATTTTACGGTCTAGTGACCACGTTAAGTTTCTCTGAATAGATCCATATCTCAATAACTATAAGTAGAAGGTCAATGATATTTGGTATATAGGTTGGTCTTGAGTAGTACATGTCAGTCTGGCATATGCCTTTTGTCCTTGACCTCAATTTCACGGTCTAGTGACCACGTTAGGTTTCTCTGATTAGATCCATATCTCAATAACTATAAGTGGTATGTCAATGATATTTGGTATATAGGATGGTCTGGAGTAGTACATGTCAGTCTGGCATATGCCTTTTGTCCTTGACCTCAATTTCACGGTCTAGTGACCACATTAAGTTTCTCTGATTAGATCCATATCTCAATCACAATAAGTGGTAGATCAATGATATATGGTATGTAGGTTTGTCTTGAGTAGTACATGTCAGTCTGGCATATGACTTTTGTCCTTGACCTCAATTTCACGGTCTAGTGACCACATTAAGTTTGTCTGATTAAGTCCATTTCTCAATAACTATAAGTGGTAGGCCCCTAATATTTATTATGTAGGTTGGTCTTGGGTAGTACATGCCAGTTTCTCAATAACTATAGGTGGTAGGTCAATAATATACAATTATGGCCTTTAATCGAGGGTAATATCCATAATTATTTAATCAAAAAAAGGTTATCTTTCCAAGGTCTGGAGGACCGAGGAAAAATAACTTTTTCGAGATTAAATAATCATGGATATTATCCGAAGTCGGTTAAAGGCCATAACTGTATTATTATACTGAACTAACAACTGAAAAAGAATATTTGAAAATGTCTAAATAAACCAAAACTAATGATTTTGATACTCAATCGCAAGTTAGTATTTGCTTCCATCACAGGGACTTTCTCCCGGCCTGGAAAACAAAACACATTAGTCAACTATCAAGAAAGAGAAACTTGACAGTTATCAAATGAGTTGTTCAGTTTAAACCGGGAGCAGGTTCCTGAGCTTCGATCCCTTGTACGGGCGTCCACAGAAAAAAAATCGTAATGAGCTTTTTCCTCAAAACTAAACAACTGTATCGAACTCCAGGCTTTTTATCTGTAGAAAGAGCATACTGCTGTACAAATGTTTAGTAATTATTGTGTTTTTTTTTCAATCTGGAATTATTGCAATGTCCCTGTCAGTGCTGAAGCCGAACAGATTGGCAGACATATTTATTTACGTTTACGTTGACAACAAGGGAAATTACTAGTTATTTGTTCGACGGGCTAAAGCGCGCCTTATTATCCCCTCGCCCAAGGGAGTTGGGGGAGGGGATATAGCATCTCGCCTGTCTGTCCGTCCGAGTGGATGCATCTTGGACAGTGATGCTGCTTCAGATGATAATTGGATCACTCTGACCTACATTTTACGCTTCAATGACTCAGGTTAAAGTTTGCATTAAGGTTCATATCTGAGAAACTACATGTGGCACATCAATCATCTTTGGTCAGTGGATGCGTCTTGGACAGTGATGCTGCTTCAGATGATAATTGGGTCACTCTGACCTACATTTAACGCTTCAATGACTCAGGTTAAAATTTGCGTTAAGGTTCATATCTGAGAAACTACATGTGGCACATCAATCATCTTTGGTCAGTGGATGCGACTTAGAGAGTGATGCTGCTTTAGATGATAATTGAGTCACTCTGACCTACATTTTACACTTCAATGACTCAGGTTAAAGTTTGCCTTAAGGTTCATATCTGAGAAACTACATTTGGCACACATCATCATCTTTTGTCAGTGGATGCATCTTGGAGAGTGATGCTGATACTCTGACCTACATTTTAGGCTTCAATGACTTGGGTTAAAGTTTGTGTTAAGGTTCATATCTGAGAAACTACACATGGCACATCAATCATCTTTGGTCAGTGAATGCTGCTTTTGAGAATTAAAATTTTGAAACGTTAACTGAATTTGGAAATTTAAATGCTGCAGGCAAGGGGATTAGCTGTCATTTCTGACTGCTCCCATCTTGTTCAAATTAGTTATTTTGCCCACACGCACTTTCCCGAACAGTTATTTTGCCTATGCGCTGTTTCCCAAACAGTCATTTTGCATAAGCGCTATTACCTGTAGAAATATCAATGTTATTTTTACCATAGTTTCTATAGTAAAGTATAATAATATTTATTATGTAGGTTGGTCTTGGGTAATACATGCAAGTCTGGCATATGACTTTTGTCTTTGACCTCAATTCTACGGTCTAGTGACTACGATAAGTTTTTTTGATTAGGTTAATTTCTCAACTACTATAAGTGGTAGGTCAATGATATTTAGTAAGAAGCTTGGTTTTGGGTAGAATATGTCAGACTGGCATATGACTTTTGTCTTTGACCTCAATTTCATGGTCTAGTGAGCATGTTAAGTTTCTCAGTATGTATTTGTGGTAGGTCAATGATATTTTGTAAATGGGTTGGTCTTGGATAGTATATAATGGCCTGCTATATAGCTTTTGTCAGTGAATTAAATTTCACAGTTTAGTGAGCATATTCAGTTTTTCTGATTAGGTCAGTTATTGTTTAAAACATCAATTCAGATGCCAAGCAGGGACGGGCGAGACATCTTTTAGGGTCTACTCTTGTTGACTGAATCATGCCCTGTGATATTAAAATATTGAACTATTATTGTTTAAATATTGTAAAGTGTTTATGTGGAAGTGCTTTATAACTTTACTCTATCTAAAGGGGCAATGTAAGCTATTACGCTCACTTTGTGTCCATCTTTACTTAGGTCTATTTTAAAATTTTTCAAGATTTTATAAAATGGAACTTTAATGACTCTTAATCGAACTTTTTGTTACAGGTGGTGGGCATTTTATTCTATTTTTAGCTCACCTCACGAAGTGAGGGGGGCTTATGTGATACCCCTAGCGTCGGCGTCCGCGTCCGGTTAGGAAGAATGGTTAAGGTCCGTTCCTGCTTACTGACATACCCCACATCAACTATATTGGTGTGCCTGATGCACTTTGGGATGACGACTGGAATGCATGCTTCGGATGCTGTCTCTGACCTACATTTTACACATGAGCGACTTGGTTAGGTAGAATGGTTAAAGTCCATTCCTGCTAACTGACATGGCCCACATCAACCATATTGGTATCTATGATGCACTTTGGGATGAGGACTGGAATGCATGCTTCGGATGCTGTCTCTGACCTACATTTTACGCATGAGGGACTTGGTTAGGTAGAATGGTTAAAGTCCATTCCCGCTTACTGGCATGGCCCACATCAACCATATTGGTATGTATGATGCATTTTGGGATGACAACAACAATGCATGCTTCGGATGCTGTCTCTGACCTACATTTTACGCATGAGTGACTTGGTTAGGTAGAATGGTTAAAGTCTAATCCTGCTAACTGACATGGCCCACATCAACCATATTGGTATCTATGATGCACTTTGGGATGAGGACTTGAATGCATGCTTCGGATGCTGTCTCTGACCTACATTTTATGCATGAGTGACTTGGTTAGGTAGAATGGTTAAAGTCGACTCCTGCTTACTGGCATGGCCCACATCAACCATATTGGTATNATGATGCATTTTGGGATGACAACAACAATGCATGCTTCGGATGCTGTCTCTGACCTACATTTTACGCATGAGCGACTTGGTTAGGTAGAATGGTTAAAGTTCATTCCCGCTTACTGACATGTCCCTTAGCAACCATATCGGTATGTATGATGCAATTTGGGATGACAACAACAATGAATGCTTCGGATGCAGACTGTAAACGACAATTTATGCATGACTGAATCTGTTTAAAAGAATGATTATAGTCCATTCCTGTTTACTGACATGTGCAACATGTGACAATGCTGCGCAACGAGGTGAGCTTAGCAGGCTGTGGCTGCTTTCTATGTTTTGTTTCTGAAGTTAAAATGTGCTGCATGTAGATGATCCATTTTACCTGCACAGAGGTCTCTTAAAAGCACTAAGTATGAACTAGTTTTATTGGCCCACTGAAAATATGGAAGGGGCATATAAATTTACCTCTGTATTCCAATATAAAGATTTTTTGTTTTTGTCCATATTGGCAACATAGGTAATATTTTGGTTATATTACATCAGTACATGCATCTTGATTAACGAAGAATTTAGGGTCCATGACCTACAGATGTTGGACAAAAGTTTGCACACTTAAGATATTTGCCTATATATTTCATGGAAAATTACATTTTTAGCTCGCCTCACGAAGTGAAGCGGGCTTATGTGATACCCCTAGCATCCACGTCCTTTTAGGAAGAATGGTTAAGGTCCATTCCCACTTACTGACTTGTTCCAAATCAACCATATTAGTATGCCTGATGCATTTTTAGATGACGACTGGAATGCATGCTTCGGAGGCTGTCTCTGACCTACATTTTACGCATGAGCGACTTAGTTAGGTAGAATGGTTTAAGTCCATTCTCACTTACTGACATGGCCAACATCAGCCATATTGATATGTATGATGCATTTTTAGAGGCAACGTCAATGCACGCTTTGGATGCTGTCTCTGACCCACATTTTACACATGAGTGACTTGGTTAGGTAGAATGGTTAAAGGCCATTCCCGCTTACTGACATGGCCCACATCAACCATATTGGTATGTAAGATGCATTTTGGGATGACAACTTCAATGCATGCTTCGGATGCTGTCTCTGACCTACTTTTTACACATGAGCTCCTTGGTTAGGTAGAATGTTCAAAGTCCATTCCAGCTTACTGACATGTCCCACATCAACCATATTGGTATGTATGATGCATCTTGGGATGACAATAACATTGCATGCTTTGGATGCTGTCTGTGACCCACATTTTACGCATGAGCGACTTGGTCAGATAGAATGATTAAAGTCTATTCCCATTTACTGACATGTTCCACATCAGCCATATTGGTATGTTTGATGCAATTTTGGATGACAGCTGTAGTGAATGCTTTTGATGCAGTCAATGACCTACATTTTACACATGAATGAATCTGTTAAAAAAGAATGATTATAGTCTATTCCTGTTTACTGACATGTTTAACATGTGACAATGCTGAACAGCGAGGTGAACTTAGCAAGCTGTGGCTGCTTTCAATGTTTTTCTATTACTAGAAAAGGTTGTTTTGATAAAAAGTTTTAGATTATAGAAAGTAGTGAGCATATACAGACTCTTTAAGGCTATTAGCTTTATATTTTGTTATGCATGATATGCTTGGTTTTATGTTTATACTGCTTGGTTTTACAGGTAGAAGATAACAAGGAAAGTAAAAAGGTATCATCAGCTTCACAATAAAATGCACTTCATTAGTTTACTGACAGTGGCTGTCCCATTATTGAGGGGGATCAGCTTCACTATAACCTGCACTTCATTAGTTTACTAACAGTATCTTCACATTATAGGCTGTTCCATTATGGAGGGGATCAGCTTTACTATAACCTGCACTTCATTAGTTTACAAACAGTACCTTCAGACTATAGGCTGTCCCATTATGGGGGGGGGGGGGGGGGGGGGGGGGGTCAGCTTCACTATAACCTGCACTTTATTAGTTAACTAACAGTACCTTCAGACTATAGGCTGTACCATTTTAGAGGGGGATCAGCTTCACTATAACAGTACCTTCAGACTATAGGATGGTTGTCTCATTATTGAGGGGGGTCAGCTCCGGGGGTCAGCTTTGCTTTTATTGCACTTCACTTGTTTTACTAATATTATCTACAGACTAAGGGTTGTTCCATTAAGTGTACCTGGGAGGGGGAATCAGCTTCACAATGATATACACTTGACTTGTATTACTAACATTACCTTCAGACTAAGGGTTGTTCCATTTAAGTGTACCTGGGAGGGGAATCAGCTCCATAATAACATGCACTTCACTTGTTTGACTAACATTACCTTCAGACTAAGGACCGTTCCATGGGAGGGGAATCAGCTTCACATGCACTCCATTTGTTTTAGTACCATTTTCTTCAGACTAAGGGTTGTTCCATTTATGTGTACCTGGCAGGGGAATCAGCTCCACAATAACATGCACTTCACTTGTTTTACTAACATTATCTTCAGAAATCTTATTTATACGACTGCAAAAATTTTTGTGATCGTATAATGGTATGGTGCTGTCGTCATAAAAGGAAGGCATGGATCAGTTTTGGTCATTGTGGCCCCACCTGTTTTTTAAAAAAAAGGGCCAAAAAGGGTTAAATTGGCTGTTTTTACATATGTGGCTGTAGAATCTTCATTATTTATCAGATTTTTATGAGGTTTTTTCAGTGTGGTCCTTAGGAAATTTCCAATCTGCAAAATGACAACGGATTTCACATTGCATGTACCGTTCATGAGATAGGGGCAAATTTCAAAAATTTTCTTTTTTTATACGACCGCAAAAATTTTTGCGGTTGTATATTGGTATAGTGCTGTCGTCGTCCTCGTCTGTAGACTTTTTAGTTTTTGGTCAATAACTTTAGTTCCAGTAGATCAATCCTTATGAAATTTTAAGATAATGTTTTTTTGGTACAAAAGGAAGGCTTGGCATAGTTTTGGTCATTGTGGCCCCACCCGTTTTAAAAAGGGGCCCAAAAGGGTTAAATTGGGTGTTTCCACATATTTGTCTGTAGATTCTTTATTATTAATTGGATTTTGATGGGGTTTCTTTCAGTGTGCTCCTGAGGAAATTTCCAATCAGGTGTGTGCCAACGGATTTCACATAGCATCTACTGTTCCTGAGTAAATGGGGGCCGAAAAGGGCCGAATTTAAAAAAAAATTTTTTTTTTGATTTTTGTCCCATTTTGATGCAGTTTTTTTTCAATGGATTGCTTATGAAAAATTAACACAGCACTCTGCTATTATATTTTTGGTAAATTGTTTTCTTACCTAGCTATGAGGGCCAAACGGGGCCAAATTGCTAATTTGCAGATAACCTAAAATTTTTATTTTTCATCAGATTTTAATGGGATTTTTATGCCCCCGCGACAAAAAGT
>MJUU01055301.1:89000-133687 GCA_002080025.1 Modiolus philippinarum | reverse complement strand
CAATCCAGTCAATGGAATGACCATGAGTGATCTTCATCAACGCACGCTGGAGAAGAAACGATATTTGGAAGAGCAAGGTTACATCTACATTGGTAAATGGGAATGTGAGTTTGACAAAGAGGTTCGGGAAAATAAGAGCTTAAGAAACTTTATCCAACAAACCAAGATGATCACTCCTTTGGAGCCCAGAGACGCCTTTTATGGTGGAAGAACCGAAGCATTTAAACTGTATGAACATAACCAGGACATATCGTATGCAGACGTCACATCGCTGTACCCCTACATCAACAAGACCGGCAAAATCCCTGTGGGACATCCCGAGATCATCACAGAAAACTTTACTGACGTTCAACAGTACGAAGGACTCATCAAATGTAAAGTACTGCCACCTAGAGGACTCTATATCCCTGTGCTCCCGTCGAAAATCAATAACAAGTTATTGTTCACGTTATGTAAAACTTGTGCTGAAACACATCAACAGACACCGTGTGAGCATGCCGACGAGCAACGAGCACTGACCGGAACTTGGGTGATAGACGAAATCAAGAAAGCTTTGGAACATGGATATAAGATTGAACAGATAAACGAAGTGTGGCACTTTGACACGGAGCAATACGACCCAACAACAAAGACAGGAGGACTTTTCACCGAATATATTAATACCTTTCTTAAAATGAAGCAGGAAGCAAGTGGATGGCCAGAATGGTGTCAGTCTGAAGAGGACAAATGGAAGTATATCAGAGAGTACCATGAAAAGGAGGGTATTCTCCTAGAGTACGATAAAATCCAAAGAAATCCGGGGTTACGAGCTCTAGCCAAGTTGATGTTGAACAGCTTTTGGGGAAAATTTGGTCAAAGATCTAACCTACCTCAAATCAAATACGTGCAGAATACTTCGACATATTAACCAGTGACCAAATTCTCGTCATGGGTATTAATTTTGTCAGCGATGAGATGGTTGAAATTAGATATCTGTATAAAGACGAGTTCGTGGAAGAGTCTGGACGTACTAACGTGGTCATTGCTGCTTACACGACCGCCCAAGCAAGACTGAAGTTGTACAGTTATTTGGAGAAGTTGAATACCCGTGCCCTATATGCCGACACCGATTCCATCGTTTATACATCTCAACCTGGAGAATGGAGACCCGAACTGGGAGATTACCTAGGGGATCTTACGAACGAAGTACCAAACAATAAAATTACTGAGTTCGTGACTGGAGGACCGAAAAACTATGCCTACAAATTGGAAAGACCTGACAAGGACAGAAATATGACCATATGTAAAATACGAGGAATCACACTCAACTACAGAAACTCTTTAATGATCAACTTCGATACGATAAAACATATGATCACTAACAACAGAAACGACGTGAAGACCGTAACAGATGATTTCAAAATAAAAAGGGACCAAAAGAGGTTACTGACCGTACATCAAGACAAAGATTATAGGACCGTGTTCGATAAAAGGGTCGCCATGGATGACTTAAGCACAAGTCCTTATGGCTTTTAAATTGTACAGGCAGCATGTGGATGGCTCTCCGACCCATGGCTGTTTTATGACGGAGAAAATAAAATATGTATACTTGTAACTAGTTGATTATTTAATTAGTATCAGAAAGGAAACTTCCTCAGAGAAACTAAGAAAAAAAACGACAATGGAGAAGTACATACACAGAAACAAAAGGAGGTTAGAGTAACGGTTGTAAAAAAAAACAGAACAAAACGAGACAGAACAGAACAGGGAAACAAATCAATAGAAAAAACCAGAACAAAACGCGACAGAACAGAACAGGGAAACAAATCAATAGAAAAAAGCACAGGGGTTTGGGGTTAATGGTATAGCACAAACAAGGGAGACAACTCAAATAATAGAAAAGGACGCCCAAGCTTAGGAAATACATTTAAAGAGCTTCCGGAGTAATACAACACAAAAATGAAAATAATGAGTTACTTAAACATAGAGTGTTAGGATTAGGTTTTAGGTATAATTAGGTGGGTTAGTTAAGGTCACGAAGGGCTACGTTAGGGATTATAAGTTTAATATTTAATTAAATATCTTTCAGCGTCCCACCACTTTCACACCGCTACATTACCTTTGCGGTGCTCTACGTTCAAAACGCTGGAAGACGGGGCTGAAGACATTTTACAAAATGAAAGGGATATTTGGGAAGAGGTCGTGCTTTAAGCGTAAATCCAACTACAAATATATATAAGGGACATGTCAAAACAACCATATCACTATACAAGTAAACGGGTTCAGTTATACAAACAGAAACAGCTTTCAAAAACTGATAATTGACCAATCAAGGCGATCGATAATTTCGTAGGGAAGTTTGGGAGGAACTTTACCATTGGTCTTATGGGCCCAAAGTGATCCGATTCACTACTATCATTTCTTTTAACTGTCTTCGAACTTCAGGCCTCCCAACCTTCCTACATCCTAGGTTTTTGAGGGAAAACCCCCATGGACTCTACAAAAATCAAAAGTTGAAATTCCAAATAAAAAATACTTGAAGACAATTAAACAACTAAGGAAGAGTTGAATGTAATGATGAAACATATAAGAACACTATAAACGACAAAAGCATAAGACCCCCTAGAGATCTATAGCTAGGTTATAAGGAGTTTTTCTTTTCTTTTTTTTTTTTTTTTTTGAAAAGCAGTAAAATCCCCATGGCTGCAGGCATGGAACTTTCAATAGCTATTGCTGTTTAGTTGCTACCGGACACTATCGCAATGGAAGGGGGTTTGGAGCGCCAAAAACCGGTTTAACACTCCATTTCTTTAGATATGCCTGTACCAAGTCAGGACCATTGAGGTTGACAATTTTTCAGTGGTTTCCTACCTGAACTCTTGGACTTTGAGTCTTGACAAATTTGTTCGGTAATTTTGTTTTATACCCATTTCATTTATGCTTTCTTTTTTGCATTCTTTAACTCGGCAATATTCGCTACAATATAGGGAATTTCGTCTCAAATAGTTCGGCCATTAGTCGTTGATTACATCTGTCCTGCCTTTCCTTGATTACATCCGTCCCGCCTATCCTTGATTACATTCGTCTTGCCCGTCCTAGATTACATCTGTTCCGCTTGTCCTTGATTACATCCGTCTCGCCTGTCCTTGATTACATTCTGATTACATCCGCTCCCCCCCTTCCTTGATTACATTGGTTTCGTTTGTCCTTCTAGTTTCACCTTCCATCTTTATTTTTTATCTTAAATTAGGGTTTCAGGTTTTATATAAATTGCCTTTACATATTCGATGCTAGAAACCATCTTAGAAAAGGTGCAAACCTGAAAAACATCTTTGGACAGAGGACCATACCCAAAGAATATGAGTCCTAATGACCAAACCGATTAATAGAGGGTGATCTTTGAAAACGTTCCCACATGGTCCACAGTATGTTCCCTCGGTAAGCCGAGCAGTTTTAGAGAAGATCTTTGAATATGTTTTCCCATAAGGTCCGATGTTAAGCTATGTTCCCTGCTGTTGGCCATTTTTCGACTTGTGAAAACCTGAAAAAACATCTTTTAGAGGAGTAGGGGGGACACCTAAAGAATGTTGTAGACAAAATCAGTTCCAATTGGCTATGTAGTTTCATAGAAGAAGATCTTTGAAAATGTTCAAATATGGCCCTGTTGGTGGACATCTTGGATAAAGTTTGACCAAGAAAAGTACTCTTTTTAGCAGTTGACCACCTAGAGACCATTCTTGCCGAGTTCTGTTTCAATTGGCCCTGCAGTTTCCCATTAGGGTCCAATGTTATCAATGTTAAACTATGTTCCCAAATGGCTGCATTTTGTACATAGCACAAATCTGAAAAGTACATTTTTGCAGGGGATAACCAAAGGACTTTAGTGGCCAAGTTTTGTTCCAATGGGCATGGCAGTTTCATAGGAGAAGACTTGTATGTGTATGTCTTAGAGTACAATGTTGTTACATCAAATCCTTTCCTGATTTTTATTCTCAGTTTGTTTTGATGTGTGTTTATAATTTTTTATCAGTAAGAAGGCAATCTGGAATTAATTAATACAGGACAATGAAATGTTGCGAATTTCCGCATACTTTGGACAGGCAAGTAAAAAATGGACAGTGGTCACAAATTGACATCATGTACTGTTGGGGGAATTCGTCATGTTTCGACTGAAGCTGTAAAGGGAAAGATATGTTGTCATTTGGGAAACAGACATCATATAGCGGTCAACAAGATCGTGATGTCGACCATGCATATGCTATTATCCACTGACGGTGGTTTTAAATTTTGAAAATAAGAAGGGGTTAATTGGTTTAGAATTTTGTAAAACAAAGTGAGCTGATGATTTTGTCTCCTGTGCTACTAGAAGTTGCACTCACAAAGTTTATCAACATCATTTAATTTAGTCCCACTCTTCACAATGCTCAGAGTTTCTATTTGCACATTTTTAAATTTTGATAACTAGAATCTGAATATTATTCTCAAATACTCTAAAATACGTCTAAAAATCAACAGAGTAAATAACAAGTAATACAATATACTGTTGTAATTTTAAAAGTATCCAAGGGTCCACTGTTAAACTATGTTCTCGCTGGTGTCCATATTGGATACAGTACCAACCTGAAAAAAAACTTTTTTGCAGGGCAACACCCAAAGAGTATTGTGACAAAGCTTTGTACCAATTGTCATGGCAGTTTCTCAGGAGATGATCTTTGAATATTTTCTTCCAAAGGGTCGAATGTTAAACTATGGCCCTCACGGCCAGATTGGATATAGCGCAGAGCTGAACAACACCTTTTATGCAGGAGAACACTCAACGACTATAGTGGAGAAGATTGGTTCCATTAATTTTGCCATGGCATTTTTAGAGGAGAAGATATTTAAATGTGTTTGTCTTAGGTTCAGATGTTAAACTATGTTCCCAACTGATCGCCATCTTTTACATAGCTCCATCCTGAAAAAAAATTCCTTCAGCGAGAACAAAAGGGTGGTCGTAGCACTCAGACAAGCGAGCGATCCAAGGGGGAGGGACGCCTCAGCCGATCCCATGGTGCCGCTGGTAAGCAGCAGACTACTGGTGGAGGTCGCAGCTTGGACAATCGAAATCACCTTATCCAGTCGCTTTCAGATGCGAAGCATGCGGGCATATTTCTGGGCCTCGGAATCCAGGAAATCCTCGAGTCTGGCATTTACTTCGTCGTTCATTTATCTAAGGGGGCTCTAGAGAAGCATGCCAAGGATGAGGACGTTCTTTAAGGGCTATTGGGGCCTAGGATCAATCCGGAGCCGTCGTAGAGCTTACCATCGCGCTTCAGATATAAGCCGTCACCCTGGAGATCTTCGGCAGTCGGATTGGGGAGAGATATGAGCCCTCATCGTGAGACTTCACGCAGCAGACCTTGCCACCCTTTTCAAGTTGAGGTATAATCCAGACCCCAAGACCTTACTGACGGCGACGCCACCCAGACCGCTCAATACATCCACTCCCAAGGCTGGAAGAACGGTCTTGGCTACCATGGGAGTACTCTCATCGCCAGGCCGGTGAGCATCAGGAGGAAACCACCCTCTTTTTTATATTTTGCTTCAGCTGGGTGATGTTCATCTCCAAGATCATTCCGCCTTCACCGGCCAGCTTGAGCTTATTGATCTGGATCTGCCGATTCGTGAGTAGCAACGTATCAATGCCTGAGAGATTCTCGTGCGAAAGGCTGATGCTCACGGGGCACGGCTTGCGCTTGGCTGCGAGTCTGAGCTTATCCTTCTGGCTTGAGCTCAGGTTCAGACCATACTCGGAAAATGTCATTTATTTATATCTCGCGAAGGTGGAAGCGCATGGTCAAGTGCTCGCCGCGGAGATCGATGGGCATATCGTCCTGATCGGTGATGTGCGTCACCATGGAGTGGATGGTATTCACGGTCACCGAAAGATAGATCAGATTCTTAGGGTTCTGGACGATCTTCATGCCGGGGGAGACGTTGGGGAAAAAGCTATAGATGACGGGCTGCTGCACGCCGTCGACGTAGCTTCCACTGATGATATCGCTATTTACCAGCCAGGATGCTATTGACGTTGATGATATTCACGATGCTCTCGCTCTCGAAATATCCATTGGTCTTGGCATCGTAGATATTGGGGACGTCAAAATTTACTTGGTAGTGCTCTCGCAGGATGAGGACGGCTCTCAGAGTCGCTCGGTTGGCCACGATTGTGATCTTGGCGCCATGGCCATTTTGACGCATACGCCTCTGGATCTCGGCATTGATATCATTGATATCATAGGATCCGACCTTCAGGGCGATGGAGAACCATCGCGCGCCATCGTCTGGGAAGTTTCAGAAGACATGATTTCTCAGTAGACGACGCTCATCTTTCTATCGTCTGATTCGAATTGGAGGATGCAATCGGAGATGACCAAGGCGTAGGCTTGGGTATTGGCGACGACGTTGCGATCGAATTTTGCCTTGATATAGACGTCGATCGTCGAGTCCTTGAGGCGCTCGCTCTATTTCGAATACGAAGAGGGGATGGAGATCAGTAAAGTCGGATGGGGTGATGCTTGGATGGCTTACCAGGTGATCCATATTGAAGAATTTCCAGCGAAAATCGGCGGCCCTTATAAAGCCTGGAGATCTTCTGATTCGTGAAGGAGGCATTATAAACCCAAACCCTGGTCCATGCCAATCAATCGCGTGGATAAGGCCTCCTATCATCATGATCTCTGCTATGCTCAGCACCAGGATACGACCGACCGCAATTTCATCTGCGATAAGACCATACTCAAGGAGCTGGACGGCATCCAGCAGCCCACGGCCCGCGAGCGCATGGATCGGAGTATCGTCAGACCCATCATCGGCAACAAGGCACGATTTGGGCTGGGGATTAAAAAAAGTGCGCTGGTCCGATCAGCTAGCCGAAGAGCTGCACAAGCACGTCCGTCGCAAGTTTGAGAAGAGGCGCGTGGTGGTGGGTGGGTTACACGATACCTGGGCCGCCGATCTCGTGGATATGAGTGCCTTCTCCCGCGATAATCGAGGCTATAAATTTCTCTTGAGCATCAGCGACGTCTTCTCCAATTATGGCTTGCTGGTGCCGCTCAAGGATATGAAGGGGATCACGGTGCGCTATGCCTTCCGGGTCGTCTTCAAGGATCGCACCATGCAGAAGCTATGGACGGATAAGGGCTCCGATTTCTATAATAGGGAGATGAAGGATCTGCTCTGGAGGCATTAGATCGAGCTCTACTCCACGGAGAAATTAGGAGAAATAGAGCGTCGTCGAGCATTGGAATTGCACCATGAAGGAGATGGTGTTCAAATATTTCAAATATTCAGCCAATAACACGCGCATCTACCTTCCCATCTTGGAGGAACTGGTGCTGAAGTATAATACCTCCAAGCATCGATCCATCAAAATGACTCTCAGAAAGAGAATCATCCGAAGGTCTTCTGGAATCTCTACGGAGATCTTCCACCCATGCAGCCGCCGCGATTCGAGCCTGGGGACAGGGTCCGGATCGATATACGCCCCGCTGGAGAGAGGGCGTCCTCACCATCTCGCAGGTCCTGGGCACTCAGCCGCCGACCTATCGACTCAAGGATTTCCACGGAGAGGAGATCCAGGGATCCTCCTACGAGCCCGAGCTCCAGCGCACCGACCAGGAGGTTTAACACATCGAGGATATCCTGCGGCGACGAACCAGGGTGGCGTCAAGGAAATCTTCGTGAAATGGTTGGTCTATCCTGAATCTTTCAATTCATAGGTCAAGCAATCCGACTGGAAATAAGCCATTCCGATCGGCAATCATTCTGGTCCCTAGAGAGAGAGAAACCGGAAAGATTGGGTGAATTATCCCTGGACCAACCTCTATGGATGAAGATCCGAATTTTCGTATCCAGCATGGCAATTTTACTCTGCATAATTATTGCCAGATCTTCCCAGTTCTTTGCGTGCCATCCCTTGTTGACCGGTTCGTCAGCTTCGGTCCCCTCTGGAAGGTTGCGAATCGCATTGTTATGCATATCTAAGTCTACGCGTATCCGACCGCCATTGGTATTGATGCGGTCCAATCTATCTGCCTTGACAGCCAGTTTCTTCTGGAGGGGTTTGATCTCCTTCTTCTTTATGCGATTCATTTCCTTTTCGAGCCTCTTCAGCGACTGCTTCACGAATCTCTTCGTCGCAGCGTCATTATTCTTTTCTGGATACTTGAGATTGACGATACGATTGAAATTCATATCCAGATCCTCTTCGATCTCATCCTTGCGGTCGGCCCCTCTGGTGAGACCAAATTTATCCACCAAACTCTATCTATAGCAGGGAGAGGAAGACGTCCTCAAAGGTCCAGCCTTCCGATAGTCGCTTAAAGACGTATAGGCAGAGATGGCCGCAGATGACCGGTCCGCGGGGCTGAACTTCGTCCGTATTATGGTCGATCGGTAGGCCTAGATAGCGTCTCAGCTCGGTCGGTGGCAGCAATCCGTATGAGCCGAAGTAGATTCTCCGGGTGCGGTCTTTGAACCAGCACGTCCATAGAGTCCCGGGCCTGCGAGCTAATCATGATTCAGTATGCCGCACTCGAGATGGTAGGTCGTCGCGCATGAAGACGCCTCTGAGGTGGGAGATATGTAGAGTCTTCATGGCTCGCTCGAGCTCAAGATTGGTGAGGGACTTATCCATTTATCTAGGGGGAGGGATGGGCATCCGCACCCGTCAGAGCCTGCCGGGAGCAGATAGGGAGGGGAAGTGAGAAGACTTTTTTCCTGAGGCTCAAGGACCTCGAAAAATTCGGAGATGTGGAGGAGGATGGGAGCGACCACCTCAGTCTAAGGCAATTCGGTAGTGGCCATGGGCGAGGGTGCTGGTGCCGTTTGGTAGGATGTGGCGCTCATTATCATTGGTGGAGAGGGATTTCTTGCACATCTCGAGAGTAAGGACCTGGTGGAGCTGGCTGCGGATGATATTCATCGAGCGATATTTTTCCTTGCCCGTATCCAGGCACTCCTTATAGTCGGCGAAGGTCAGATTGGTCTCGGCCACGCTCTTCTTCACGCCCTTAGCCTTCTTGCACTCCTCGCGATCCACCTTGAAGGTATATGTTTTCGGCCGGAGACCCACGTACTCGGTCATCAGGTGGCCGCCGCACTCATCTTTGAATTCGCCGAGCACTTTCTTATTCAAGCCTGCCTGAATCCCGGAGGCATGGTCTGGGGCATACTAGTAGTTGGCCGTAACGTAGCACTGCTTCTTATCCTTATATACGTCCGCCGCCTGGATATTGCAGATCAAGCTATCCGTATCCGTGTAGCAGATGCGGAGTCGGTCGCCATACCGGGGCTTCGGGTAATCGTAGACGAAGTCGGCCATCAGGGTCTTTTATATAGATCAAGGATGAAGAATCCTAGGTATATGGGCTTATCGAAGACCAGCTTTGTGCGATGCAGATGGACGGCAGCCAGATCTTCGCTTCGTCTTACGCTTGAAGTTGGGCTTGGCCACTAGCTTCCGGGCTACCTTCTCGCTATTCACCAGCCGCACGTCCACCCTATTGCGGATATCTTTTATGGTCTTCCCGAATTCCGAGTTGACCATGAGCTTGAAGAAGTCCTTCTCGGATGTGGTGGATGCTGTGGCCCTGCAGGCCGTATTCTTCTCCACATACGCCCTCAACCATGGGCTCGGGTGAATCGGAGGACGCGATGGATCTTCTTCAGCTTCAGACCCCGGGCAAGATACTTCTTGAGATTCACGTAGTGGTCCACGTATTTCTCCTTATCGTGGAGGTTGGCCACCAGCTTCCTGACTCCATTGATCACCATGCATTCCGGCGCCAGAGGATAGTCGTTGTGGCGATCGTGGAGCTCCCTGGGATATTCGAGATCCACTTCCAAGATGAATCCTTGCTCATTCTCTTTGCCAAACGTGCTGAGGTCTAGGACTTCCGAGGGATCGATCCACTTGAAATCTCCTGTGGGCAGGGCCCGACTCATCGCCCAACCGTAGAGATTATTGGCGTCCAGATAAATCAGATTGTTGGTCGGCTTGCTCGGATCGAAATATTGCACGTAGGGATTATTCGCCCGAGCATATCACTGAGACGCCATGGTCAGACCCCCGCGAATCCCCTTGAAGCTTGATATCACTGACCTTGAGCGCGGCGTGGTAAGCTAACCCTGGTGCTGTGTAGTAGTGCGCCGGATCGAGTCCATAGTGCTTCATGCAGATTTCGCGGAAATTCTCGAAGAAGTCGGTGAGCAAGACCACGTCAGTCTTCAGACAGAGGTCGTGATAATCGCGCATGGTCTTGCATCCAAAGGCCCCTCCAGACCCTCTGAGCGTGAGCATAATTTTACTCGGTGAGCGTGCTGAATAATGCTTCCTTGGGCGGGAGCTGGGTCTCCAGGAGCCTCTCGATCCTATCCATATAATCGTAGGGGTAGACGCCTTTGCGTAGACGCAAGTTTAAGTGATGGCTTTGCTGCCTGGTCGCCGCGGTGGGGATATCATACCCTTCGTCCATCTCCTTGACCGTGAAGGTGATATCCGCCCCGACGACTTCCTTCACCCTCTGAGAGAAGCCGTGGAGAATCTCGGGCATCCTGGTGCGCGGAACCCCCTCCTTATGAATCATCAGCCCGTCGAATATTAGCGCCCCCACCTCGATCTTCTGCTCGGTCAGGTGGTCGAAGGCCGCCATCAGAGCCTTATTTTCCAGGTACCACATGACGTAATTCACGGTCGTACCCTCGATATTGTAGTCCGTCCCCTTTTTCTCCTTGGATTTGCAGGCGAGCTTATGCAGGTCAGGATTCAGCTTGATAACTTCCTCCATGATCTGCCTCATCCCCCCATAGTAATCCCGGAGCCAGGCTGGTGCATCATGCTTGAGTCTGACGATCTTCCCATTGATGATAGCTAGCAGGTAGGTTTGGCATCGTCCCGGCTGATTCCCTCGTAGGCCATCAGGTCCGCGATTCGCTTCTCCCGGTCGCTAATATATGCGTCGAGCCCAGTGCACGCGATGCCATTTTCGTGGCAATACCAAGAGAGCAGAGTCGGATGCGCATTCTTCATATCCATATGATCATATGGTCTGCACAATGATATGCCGGATGCGGCGGCTGATATTCTGGAGTCCGATCTTCTCGCCAGTCCAATACCTCCCGAAGCCATGGCGCTGGTGATATCGCATTGGGCACTCACCCAGGGCATTGGTGCGGGCAAAGTTATCCTGCAAGAGCGTCAGCTGAGCATCCTTATCCACCTTCTCCCCCTTGATATATGAGTCAATATCAGAAAAGTGCAAATTTCTTGTCCATTGTGATTATTTTTTATTTTTATTTCTATTTTCTGCATCATATTTATCAAATTGGTGTTTAGAATTGAAGACATGTTTTAATACATTTGTAAAGATTAAAAATATAACCAAATATATATGTTTTTTTTTAAAAGTATCATACCCTCAAGTTGGAAATATAGCTTTATTCATATTGTCCGAACATGGTGTCCTGACTTTCTGATACAACATAGATATATCAAATTAAGTATTTTGACACTTAATTTTCATAACAGTTGTAGATTATAGAATGAATGAAGTAATAAGTACTTCTTTTATTACAACTTTTGGATTATGGCTTTCCACATCATTTGATTTTAATGCTGCTGGTGAGAGGTTACTCCTTGAAACACGTGTACAGCATAACGAAATTTACTGTTTTTATGCAACTTCGGTATTTTTTGTATTTTGAACCACTGGGCCGATGCCACTGCTGATGGACCAGAGATCCTCGAGGGTAATCACCAGCCCGATAGTCAGAATTGTCTGACATGAAAATTTTACCTTGCGTGTGACAGAAATTTACTGCTTTTATCAAAATTCTAACCCCTAAAAATACCGAGGCTTCATTCCGTGTATGGCACTCGGTAGATGTCCTTGGTACTGGATTTGGCTTTCTATTTCGATTTATTTGGTAATGAGTACTTCTTTTATTTCAACTTTTGGATTATGGCTTTCCACATCATTTGATTTTAATGCTGCTGATGAGAGGTTACTCTTTGAAACACGTGTACAGCATAACGAAATTTACTGTTTTTATGCAACTTCGGTATTTTTTGTATTTTGTCATATTTATCAGTATTTTTATTTTCACTTCAGTTTCCATAAAAATTTTGCTCTTCAAGGCATTCTCACGATTGTTCACTTCCCTCCTGTTACCACTGATATTTTAACATTTTAAAAAAACCTGGAAGACCCAGAATATTTCACAAATAATGCAAGGGAAGAACATCATTTCTTGCATGCATGACTCATAGGACAAGTTTGAGAGGCCACTAATTTTGAACATCTATCTCCATCCAAGGGAAGATTTAATGTTAGGATACTTTTTGCAGTTCTCTCCTGTTACTGTGATTTCAAGAATATAATTAATAGATTATTATATTTTGGGATCACTTTTATGTGTGTATTTAAGATTATTTTCTATACAGTATAAGTGACCGCTAGTACAGGCACATGTAATCTGTAAAATTGTAAAAAAATGTCCTTGTAATTCTTTACTGTTACGTTCCTTCCTGTAAGCAGGCAAAAAGTAACAGGATAGAATTTTCAAATTTATTTCTAATTTTGATCAAATATTGTCCAAAAGTTTATTGTGCAGGAGGTATTATTTGAAGGAACGCATCACAAATAACAAATAATCGGGTGTAGAATGTTGACAGGACTTATTTGTATCTCGAAAACAAATGGAAATTGATATAACTGGTAACAGTAAAGAAATTAACTTGGAACAGGAATGATAATGAGAAAGATTCTATTGACCACACTTACCACAGGCATAGCTAATCACTAAATCGGTTTATTGATATTTTATAATGTTTTTTCAATAACACAAATTAAAGGAACCAATGTCAACACCCAATTCCTTTAGGAAAAAACAATTTCACTTTTGGTAACAGGAAAGAAATTTCAGGTAACAGTAAGGAATTAACTGTCTTTTCTTTCTTATTTCAGATAACATAACAGAAATTTTCAATGAAATAAAGAAAAAAAAACATCATATAAAATTAAAGGAAATTTGCCTTATTTCTAAAGCTGAACTTTATTAAAGCATATCATTATAATATAACAGAAAAAAATTGGGCAGACATGGTAACAGGAAGGAAAATCCTTATAAGTTATTGATTACAGGAGGCAAAAATACCTAAAAATGGAAAAGGACAGATGCAGAAGCATTTGTGGATAAACATTTTACACTTTATATAAGATATTACATTAAAAAAATAAAAAAATAAAGTGGTTGCTTTAAAGGATAATTCCTTCCTGTTACTCAAGTTTCTCTCCTGTTACCAACTATGTTTTTTCTATTAAAAATGTCTTTACACTTATCAAATACAATTAAACGTGGTTTATTGAGATTAATTAATCGCCAATTCAATAAAACAATAATTATTTTAGTGGCATTAAAACACAAATTACTAGACATATCTAAACAGAAGAAAAAATCTGATTTTCAGAATCACTATGAAGTGCCAACTTTGAGCAAATATTTCCAAGTTCTAGATATTCAATTGTTAACATTTGAATTTTAATGAGATTGAATATCATTTGAAATTTAAGTAAACAACAAAAATTATCTTGATTCAAAGTCCCTTTGTACATATACACTTCAGAAAAAATCTTTTAATCTGGTAACAGGAAGGAGCTAGATAAATATGTCCCATTTTTAAGTTGCCATAGTTACCATGTTTATATTTTTTTAATTACAGACACTAGTTAAGTTTTAGCAAATGTTCGTTCTTTGTTTTAAGTCATTAAATACCAGATTTTAAGACTTAAATTTTTGTGTTTTTTCTTTGGTCCAAAATTTGCACTTTTCTGATATTGTCTCATATCTACTCCCCAGCTCGTAGTCTTCCGGGTGCGTCACGATATGCTTCAGATTTTCCCGGTCGATCACTTCGCGCAAGGTGATGCTTCGCCAATTCTCAGACTCAAAGTGCCAAATCTTGAAGAGCCCGGATCCATCAGCTTGGCCCCAATTCCCGCCTCATATTGGTGAAGGCATCGGCCGGCGTGGATTCTACCAGGTTCTGCAGGCTTGCCCACATGAACTTGAAGCTATCAATGAATCGAAGGTGCTGATAGAGCGTCTTCTCTTTCCCCTTCTTATCGTTGTATGAGCCGACCTCCAAGCTCTTGGTGAATGATATATAGCGTTCCTCCGTGTTGGGGATGCAGTCAATCGTACCCTCAGTAGTCCCCAGTGCCTTGATGAAGAGATGTGCATCATAACCTACCAGGTTATGGAAGATGACCGGGATGAATTTCGGCGCCTGATAGTTCTGATTGCACTCATTGTGCGCGGCCCCTCCGAATCTGCCCGTGAAGTGGCAATGGTCCCTCACCCTATCCTTCCCAAGCTCCTTGTCGCAGATGAAACACTTGGTGGCTTCCGCGAAGGCGATCTTATCTTCCTCCGTCATCACCATGGGATTCTTGAAATCGTTCTGCTGATAGATCTCGCGGATATCCTTCGTCAGTCGATCCACGAAGATCTGACCCACGTCCTCCCCTTCCCGCTGCATGGTGTAGATCACCGGCTCCTTGGCGTATACCGTCTCATCGAAGCACTTGATGTGGTAGCAGAATCCCGATGGTACGTGCTTCTGGAGGATCGTGGCATGGAGCTTGGATGGCTCACCCCCTTCTACCTTCTGGATGGTAGTCTTCATCATGCGCCCCAGCAGCTGCATGATTCCGTCTACGCCGGCCTTTGCCGGTTCAGGCTCCACCTTGGTAGTGAAGCACTCGAAGTCTGCGTAGACGAAGAATGGCACCTTCATCGACCGGATGTGGTTTTGGAAGCTGACTTAGCTCCCTTCGCTTGGCATCTCGATTTTCACCGCCTTCTTCTGACCGCAATATTTCATGTGCTGGTCAAGTTTTTCTTACCGAATGAAGAGATTCAGGCATCAGCAGCAGAAGTAAGTCGCTTACTTACGTCGTCAAGAGCCGCGAGAGATTCTTCACCCAGCAGTAGTGCTTCGTCTCATCGTTACCCACTAGCATGAGATCCACGTGCTTTTCCCCGGCATCATCCTTTTCGGATATCTTCATAGGGCGAGTCTCTCCCTCGAAGAATCCGTATACGTTGACCTTGATCCCCTCATTGAGCTTCTTGAACCTATCGGTTGCCCGGAGTGAGACCGGGAACCTGAGTTCGTCCGTCCTCTTTTCGTACTGCTTGACTCGGCTGGTGTGCTTCTGATTCACCTCCTGGTGATGGAGGGTTGAGAGGAGCGCCCATTTGAAGCACTTCTGATCCTCATTTTGCACGTTTACTATACCCTTCTTGACAGCAAGTTTCTTGGGAAGTGGGATATATGAGCTTCCCTTGAGGGGCTTGTACTCATTCAGCTGAATCTCCAGTTTCTCAACGCGCCCAAAGGTCCATCCGCTGCCCCCAGCCTGGAAAGTTGCCATGCTCTCAATTACCTTATCCTCCATCCGCGCTATCACTTCGTCCAAATCTGCAGACTTTGTGATTACCATCAAGGCCGAGTGGGTTGGCGTAGATATTCTCACCGATCGTCGGGCTGATCTTTACCATTTCCACATGGAGGGCTATCTCCGCTTTCAACCCCTTCTTTTCCACAAGCCCCTCCGAAATCATGCTTCGGATTTTCCCCCAGCTTAGCTTGATGAAAATCTCTACGTCCTGCTGTGTCTTAGGTTTGATAATCACCGTGCCATATACCCCACCCAAGGCCTCCCGCTTATCCCCAACCTCGGTGAGGTAAGTGGCTTCTTCAGTGCTCTGCTTCACCTTCTCGGCTAGCTGATCTTTCTTCAGCCGGGAGATATTGGTGATCCTCCTCCGCCTCGCTATCGCCTTGAGCTGCTTCCTAGTGAATACTTCCCGACGTTTGAATTTCCGGTCGGTCACCGGCTCGATGAGCCGCACCAAATCGAGCTAATTTTTCCTGCAAAATCCCTTCACCCCCTCCTTGACCATTTTCCTAAGTTCCTCCATGGTCTCGTCCACCCTAAATTTCGCCCCGATCGGCTGATCGGCGTCGTCTTGCCGCTGAGTATGCCTCCAGCAAAGTCTATCTTTCCCTGGTTTACCCTTGCAAAGTTGCCCCTTCTTCCTTTTCAGTGAGGTATTGCAGAATTTCTGCTTTTTCGGGAGATGAAGTTGGTCTGCTATTTTCGCAGACGGGATCTTCGAAGGAAGCGATCCATGATAATGGCATGATTTTATTTATACTATTCAAAAAGTGGAATGGTGATTTTTCTCGATCACCAGGCTTGTGCATAGTGTTACTCATGATAGATTTTCGACCATTTATATTACGTACTTCCAGTAAATGCTTGGAAAAGGTCGGGAAAATTTGTATTTCGCCAAAACAATTTGCAGATTTTCCGCTGCATGCCCTCGGTTGTTTAGTTCTAATCAGGAGCATATTATAGGAAATCTGGCAGGTTCTTTCCCCTTTCCGTAGTCTATGGCGCAAATAATTTGCAAAAATGCTATTTTTCCCAAAAAATCAGGGGAGATAATTCATTAAGAATTACGCAAGAAAATAATCTTTTCGGACGAGGTATTTCCCCATCGGAAAAGACCCTCCACGCCCCAGGTGCCTTGCTTCCCCGCACTTTTCAGCATCCCCTACTCGCTCAAGACCCATCTGCATCCCGGGACCCCAAATTTGGAGTCTTATGCAGGATTTCTGCATGGAAAATGGTTTTGGGGCAGAACTCTCATTTCTTAACTACTGACTTTCCTAACTGAGATGTCACAATTACGTAAAAAATGTAGTCCAGTTTTTCCGTATTTATTATCAGTCTTCTGGCTTTAAAGAAAAGGAATCAAAACTGAAGTGTCAACAACAAGACATTAATTTCCTATCATTCTCTGAAATTTTCTTGGTTGGGCCGGTTTTTCAGGTCCGACAAAAAGTTAAAAAAATTTCAATTAAAAGCGTGCCGGTTATGTTGGATTCTTTAAAATTACGGCAGATGCACTTGTCGAAGCTACAATAACATTCTATATGGAAAATGGCAGTGAAATAGAATGATTCAAGCTTGCAAATGGATGTTTCCAACAGCATGGACAAGGATGATGTAATCCAAGATGGCGACCAACAGAACACTCACCAGTCGGAAAGTGAAAGACAAGTAACTTCAAGACTACAAAATAAAGGGAGAAAATCAGGAAAATCAGTCAGCTCAGAAGAAGAAGCATGACAGTGTGAAATATGTAATACTAGTTTAAAGAAAAAGAATGACAAAGTAATGCAATGTGATTATTGTTTGAAACATTTCTGCATACAATGTTTAGAAATGCCAAATAAACTATAAAGTCAATTATCCTGTAGACAGGATATAAAATGGTTTTGCCCTATGTGCAATGAAACAGTTGAGAAAAATTTGAAGGCAGATAGGAAAATTGAGGAAAAATGCAGACTATTCCTATAACAATTTGAACATAGATTATGCAATTTAGAAAAAAGGGTAGATGAATGTGTAACTGCAGAAGAGGTAAAAAAATAATGACAACAGAAATTGAAACAAACAAAACACCTAAGCCAATGGATAACATACCAGAAGTGAGTGAAACTATAATAAAAGAAATGAACGAAAGGGAAAAGAGGAAAAATAATGCTATAATGTTCCATGTACAGGAACCAAACACGAATGTAAAATCTGAAAGGGTAACTGAAGATATCAAAACAGTTAAAAAAATTGGTAAATCAATAAAGGTGATAATTAAGGATGATGATATAACTAGAGTTACAAGACTTGGTAAGAAACCAAAAGAAAACAATGATAGTAATGTAGAAGATATTGACATTGAGTCTAATAAACCCAAAACTAGTAGACCATTACTTGTTACATTTAGTAATGAAAAAGTGAAAAAGGAACTGTTTATGAATCTTTCTAAACTCGGAGATATTGAAGGTACTTTAGGTGAGATCTCTATAGATCATGATATGACTCCAAAGGAGAGGGAAGAAACCAAAGAACTGACCGCAGAAGCAAAAGAAAAGGAAGATAAATCACAGGGAAAATACAGGTACAGAGTAAGAGGCCCCCGTGGGACAGATACATCAAAAGAATACCTGTGCAGAAATAAGTGATGTAAGAATAGACATTGTAAATAGAAATGTAAATACGTTAAGGCGCAAAGTTAATGTTACGAAACGTTCTTTGCACAAGTTAGAAACTGTTAATTGCATGTATACTAATGCAGACTGTATTACAAATAAAATGGCAGAACTAAGGCTATACGCCAAGAACAACAACCCACATATAGTAGGCATCAGTGAGGTTAAACCTAAAAACTTTAGATACAATGTCACAGCTGCTGAGATCGGAATAGATGGATATGAACTGTTTAGTACTAAATATACATAATAAAATAGGAAGAGGCGTAGCAATTTATGTTAAAAACACGATTAATGCAAATCCAGTGGAATTTAAAAGCAATTTTGAAGAGTCAACTTGGATAAGTATTAAACTAGTAAGTGGTGATGAACTTTTAGTAGGTTGCATCTATAGAAGAAGCAGTGGCACTGACGTAAACAATGTAAGTCTACTAGAATTACTACAAGAAGTATAGCCATGTCATGATCATGGGAGATTTTAACTTTGAAAAAATAAATTGGAACACATGGAGCACCCCATCCAATGAAGCACAGATAGATTTCAAATTCATTGAGAAAATTAGAGACAACTATATGTTTCAACATATAACAAAACCTTCAAGAGAAAGAATTGACCACGAACCACATGTATGGGACTTGTTACTTACTAAGGAGGAGGGCATGATCTCTGATCTTGAATATTTAAGCCCACTTGGAAAAAGTGATCACTCATTAATACAATACAAATTCAACTGTTATGTAAAGGAGGAAAACACAACTTCACTAAAGTATTTATATGATAAAGCTAACTTTAAAGAAGTGAGTCGACAGCTATCTGAAATTGACTGGGACGATAAGCTGGGACATCATATAGTTGACGAAATGTGGCAAACATTTAGAGATACTAGACAAACACATACCAAAACGAAAACCTAGAACTGAACGAAAAGGTAAAACGAATGTGGACTATAATACCTTGAAAGTTATTAGGAAAAAACATAGATGCTGGAAAAGGTTCATGGAAACAAGAGACGGCAACCATTATAAAAACTATTGTAAATACAGGAACCAAGTCAAATACTTAACACGAAAAGCAGTAAGAAACAAAGAAAAGGAAATAGCGGCAGAAGTAAAGTCAAATCCAAAAAAATTCTGGAAATATACACAATCACGAACTAAAACAAGCGGGAATTTCCGATTTGAAAATGAATACTGAGAATGGTGGTGAAGAACTGACAAGAAATAATAAAGAGAAAGCAAATACGTTATCTGAATTTTTCTTCAGTGTATTTACAACTGAAAATTGTGAAAATCACCCACAACTTGAAAATATTGAGATACCGTGCAAAATTAATGAACTTTTAATATCAGAGGAAAAAGTAGAGAAAAGATTACGTGAACTAAACATAAGTAAATCACCTGGACCAGATAACCTGCATCCTAGGATTTTACATGATTTATCAAAAGAACTTAGTAAACCAATAACAATCATATTCAGGAAATCAATTGAAACAATGGACATACCAAATGAATGGCGAGAAGGGTGTATCACCGCAATATTTAAGAAAGGCGATAGAAAGAAAGTCCGCTTCAAACTACCGTCCTGTTAGCCTAACATGTATATTATGTAAACAACTAGAGACATTTGTTCGTGATCATATAGTAAACCACATGAAAACTAACAACCTTTTTAGCCCAAAACAATTTGGCTTCATCAGCGGAAGATCTACAACTCTACAATTGTTGTATGTATTAGAAAAACTGGACAGAAATAATAGATAACGGCGGCAGCCTTGATTGTGTATACCTTGACTTTATGAAGGCTTTTGATAAGGTCCCACACTTCAGACTTATATACAAACTAAAGAGATACGGAATTTCAGAGAATATAGTGAAGTGGATACAGTCATTTTTATACGACAGGAAACAACGAGTTCGAGTTATGAACGATTACTCAGATTGGAAATCAGTAACTAGTGGTATACCACAAGGAAGTGTCCTAGGACCAATCCTCTTTGTAATTTATATAAATGACTTACCGGACGTACTAAGTTCAGATTGTTACATGTTTGCAGATGATACCAAAGTATTTAAAGAAATATACTCGACAGATGATATGGAAAAATTACAACAAGACATGCATGAACTAGAGATTTGGTCAGAAAAATGGCTTCTCCGTTTCCATCCTGATAAATGCAAAGTATTAACAGTGGGTAAACGAAGACAGGAAAACTACGAATATGAGCTATGCAATACAAAGCTACAATACACAGATAAAGAAAAAGACATAGGTGTGGTTGTCGACAGGAACTTAAATTTTGAAGAGCATATGAACGAGAAGATCAATAAAGCCAACAGCATTATGGGCCTCATTAGACATACATTTACCTATCTAGATGAAAATACATTTTGTATGTTATACAAGGCACTAGTCCGTCCACATCTAGAATACGCAAATGCTGTCTGGAACCCATATCTAAAGAAGCACATTACAGCCATTGAAAATGTACAACGGAGAGCAACAAAATTACTTCCCGGATATAAAGACCTAAGCTATGAAGAACGCTTGAAGAAACTAAAACTACCATCATTAGCATTCAGACGCAAAAGAGGCGATATGATTTGAAGTCTTTAAGCTAACATCAGGATTATATGATCAATCGCTTCCACCCTTACTTAGCCCAAACACAGACAGTAAAACCAGAGGTCATAGCAAGAAACTATTTCAACAAAGAGCCAACAAAAACATAAGGAAAAATTTCTTTACATACAGAGTGATACAAACTTGGAACAATTTGCCAGAGGAAATAATAAGTGCAAAAACAGTTAAATCTTTTGAAAGACGGCTTGACAAACATTGGGGAGATCAAGAACTCATGTACAACTATGAATCCAACCTAACTACCGGGTGTGACATTAATACAAGTGACGATGATTTAGATCTGAGCATAGTGGTCTCTTAGACCAGCGTTCAGAAGAGGACCTGTAAGTACCTGTAAGTAACATGATTGTGATAGTCCTATTTTTCAAAAATATTACTTAAAATACAACACACCGAAGCTACTGTCGATTTTGTTTCTGTATTTGAGCCGGGTCGCCGTTCATATGTATGCACAAAAAAAACAGAATTTGAAAATCAAGTCTACATGAAAATGCCAATGACATTGTGATATGTATCGTCCGGTGACCTGTTTTGACGCGGACCAGAAATGACGCATCAAATTTTATTTGTGACGTACATTTTTCTACGTTAGTAATGACGTCATTAATGATTTTATTTTCATTGATATCTAATTGCAATTCTAATATGGCTTCTTGTATTAGCTTTGTAAATAGAGTCATGTTATAATACCAATATAACACTCTTAGCACATGCGCAAAAGATGCATAGTTTCTGTTGCATATTTTGAATCTATTTATCATTTTAACTGACAAAATCTACCATCCACTAACAAATTTTTAATTAAATTTGTTTCCGAAATTCATTATGGATTTTTTTTTCTACTTGAAAAGGTAAAGTTCGGGAAAACTTTAATTTTCCTATATGTGACGTCACAAATAAAATCGTAATGTCCGGTTCGTAAGCAGCGTTGGTTGGAAAGTTTGAATGGAGATTAAGGGGACTTGAGGCATTTTCTACAGTTAAAATAACAATTAAATCAAACAAAAGTAAGTTTTTATTGTATTTGTAGAATTTTTTTTTGTCAGAGAGTTTGTTTATCAAAATCAAAATGTTACGGAACCATAAGATAGTCACTGCTCGCTTCGGATATAAAATGGGTGAAATTTCCATATTAGAATCGAAATAAATCATACCCGCCAAATACTATATTGTCATTATAACATGGGCTTTCGTTGTTTTTGCAAATTTTACCCCTCGCTAACGCTCGGGATAAAATATTTGCAAAAACAACTCAAGCCCATGTTATAATGACAATATAGTATTGCGGCCATGTTTTATTTCTTAAATATATTTCAAAATTTAAATGATCTCTAAAGTCTGTCAAAATAGCATATGTATGACTTTACTAAATTTCATACAAAAAATACGGTTTTCTTTATCACCAAAAACCCACTATCCGTAAAACATTCAGTAAATATCCATTTTGGCTTAAACAGAAAAGCCAAATTAACTCGGCTGCTCTTATTGATATGTTTTTTGAAAGTCAAAAACCTTTCATCTAAACCCGTCGATTATGTGAGAGAATTTTAATCTTGAGAAGTAGAGTCTTATCTTATATATATATATTTTTTTTTTCAAGAAACATGCAATTTTCTGTGCCATGTTTGGTATGTACATGTTCAATCTTCTGATTCTGTACCTGAAGTGATAAAAGATATTTTTATTTCAAAAATTGTACAATATATTTCTGAACGGTAGTTGTCACGAATAGAAGAAATGAAAAAAAAATTTTTTTAAAAGGCCCCAACCCCAATTTGAAATGTTCGATCTGACTGATAACCTACTAGCGATAAATCAATATTTGGTAAGTTTGGGACAAAATGGCACTATGATTAAAAATTTTCAAATGAAAAAAGCTTTACCACGATATTAAATATTTGTATGCAGTTTTAGCCATTGGTCATCAGATTTAAGATGGATCTATTTAGTTTATTAAATTTCTAAGTGAGAATGAGTTTATACTGGGTTTTCATAAGTGCGTCATTTCAGGTCCTTTTGGTGGCGGTGATCAGGGTTCGGTATGAATCGTAAAATGGTCTGTATTTTTTCTTTGTACGTGTAACACCACAAAGTCTGGATGCTAATCGATTTGTGATGTTGTATTTTAACAAGAAAACGGCATATAAAACATAACCAGTGTTGAGAAAAATTACACTAAAGCAGAAAATATTCTTAAGTGCGTCAAAACCGGTCACCCGGGGGTATATTTTCCGATGATTCATTTATCAAATTATCTCCCTTGCATAATTTCTGTTTTATTTTACATTCAGCGATCGACTTATTTTCAACTAATGTGTCTAATTTCATCCTTTCATCGAAAATGTTGTTAAAGAAATAAGGAACCAAGATTTTAAATACTTTGGAACTATCATTATATTTTTTGTAAACTTTGTAAACTTTTATACGTATGAAACTTATAAAATGAACAAATATTTGACAAAAAATGGGCGGAAATGATACCACGAAAACAATTTCATCCAGAATTCTCAGAGTAGCGTGATTTTTCTGGTAACTTCGAAAATAAAATTGCTACAAAATGTATTTACAATGAACAAAAGTACGTGCAACGAGATCCTGGGAATCCAATAATTTAGGGCCACGACATAACAAGGGAGAAAACTCTAAACTATTCCGAATATCAAAATATCACTCGGAATGCTACGGTATTTTACCTTAATATTGAACGCCATTTTGTGATGAGATGTCAAATGTTTTGAAAATGAGAACTTTTCTGCTGACAGGACTGAGTTTTGTCCTGACTGGTGCAGTGATTGGAAATGCATACTACCAGAAGAAACAATTTTACCCCTCTGTTGTATACATTACGAAATCAAACCCGAGTATGGCTGTAAGTGAACAAGGGCCAGTTTTTAAGCCTTGAAATCTGTACCATGATCGTCCTTACTTACCACAGAACCTTCGACCTTTTGTTTTTTACTTGAGATATTTCCCGATACCATTTACGTACACACATATTTTTAACGGCAAAACTAACCTTTTGTAAACGTTTAATTGCTTTTAAATTGACACATCATATTTTCATTGATTGCTTACGTTTTGTAGCCGTCATTTGGACTGCAAAAATATCCAATTGATGTTTTTTAATCTGTTTTGGTCCAAAACACATGACACAGTGGCCCAAAGTTTTTCTGAAGCAAATGTGCAAGATTTACCAAAAAAATCGAAGATAAAAGGGAAAAAAGAAAAGATCAAACATGTCAAAGGGAAATGCTGAAAATTTGCCCAGAAAATGCTGATTTCAACTTCCCGTTTGTTCTTGTTTAGCTTTTATTCAACTCTGGTTTATGGCCTTCAAAGTGTTTTGATTTTATTTTCACCTGGGACTAATATAAAAGTCCCAGTTTTCACTGATGCGACAATCTAAAAATATTTTTTTTTAAAAACTATAAAGGCACTATAGACATTCTTCCAAAAGTCAAATTCCGGAACATTCTGGCTATTAGAATGGCGGGTCAAAGAGGTCAAACAGGGTAAATATGGCGTCCCTGTATATGGGGTCAAAGGGAATAAATTATTCTATTAACACATGAAAGGTGTATATGATCGGATAAAACCTGAACATGTCATAAATCAACATTTTACCCCAGGCGGATCATTTCCAACCAATTTATTTTTAGGCTGTCTGAATTAAACATTCATTTGTATTTTAAGCTGTTTGAATTAAACAAATGTAGATGCTCAAAAGCAAAGGGATTGGATACGTATTATAAAAACATTATTTTAAGCCCACTCCCTATACTGTCAGTGTCACACTTTTATAACAAACAACAAAATAAAAACAAAAGATGAACTGCTCTCTGAAATTTTTCTACCATAAACTACAATAAACATGTGATGATTTGTCACATTTACCAACCACAAACATACCCATACACAACTAAAGGCGTTCCTATCAAATTGGCCTAAAAAAAACTACAAATTATGTATTTTCATGATTCTATGGTTATGCCATTTGGATGTTTTCAGTTTTGCTTAATGCCATTAATGTAGCAGGAGAGTATTATTCACAATTCATTTTTGTAGCAACATAGAATGGGACCTCAAGGTTACAAGCAAGCCTTATTACTACTGATCTGGCAGAAATTTGTCTCAGAATTACTCACTGCCATAGTAGTTTTGAAGTAATTCTACCAATGTCAACTGCAATGAATGCCAGTGATATTTGAATTATCACTACAGTTTTAACAGTCATTTTTTCAACCTTCCAGTTAACAAATTTAAATTCAAACTTGGACACATTGTGCAACATAAGCAAACAATGATTACAAACATGTTATACAATGTACAATATAACAAACATGTTATACAATGTACAATATAACAAACATGTTATACAATGTACAATATAACAATGTACAATACAACAAACATGTTATACAATGTACAATATAACAAATACAAATGTAAAAAAGACCTAAGATAAAAACAAAAAATAATGGTTGACTTCATGCTAATGAAAACCACATACTGCATGTTCTGTGAAATTACTATTGTTTGTGGGATTCCAATTTTCATGGATTAAGTGATTCACTAAAATCACGAAATGAAGTTCCTAATTAAGAAAATGTATTTTTTCCTAGAGTTTCAATGTATGGACCTTGAAACCATGAATTTAAGTACCCGCTATATAATGATATTTATAAAAAAACCATGAAAAATGGATACCAGTAAAAGTACTTCTATATTCTATACATGTATTTGGTCTGAATAGTAACCACATGAACATGAAGAAATAATATTTAAATAAAATTGAAGAAAGCTACAAAATTTGAGTTGCATTTAACATTGTATTTATGAAAAGAAAGGAAATGGGGTAGATATCAAGGAGACAACATTCCATCTCCAGGTTAAAACGGCTTGTTTTTCAGATATTAAATATAAATATTTCACGGAAGGATATGGAATAAATGAACATGAGACCATAACACATATGTTAACTCGAACTGCAATAATTTTTATGAGCTGTATGGCCATTTCGGAAATTAATTCCTCATCAGCAGCACTAGAACCCAAACAAAGGAAATCCATAATTTCAAAAAATGTTTAAAATGCATAAAACCNGAATAAGTAGTAATATCAAATATAGCAGAGGACAAAACTACGATGGAGGGAGTTAATCCTTTGGTTTTAGAATTTACATAAATTTAGATAATAGTAATTGAACAAAGTGTACACATGAGGTATTATCTCATGTACAAGTACACCATATCTATGAAAAAAAAAGAGCATACATCTCTACCACGGGGAATTGTTTTACCAACTCCACACTGCAATAAAAGACAAACTCCTGTATTAAATATTTATACCCCCGCTCCGAAGGAGTAGGGGGTATACTGTTTTACCCTTGTCCGTCATTCTGTCTGTCCGTCCGTCACAACTTTCGTAAAGCTTTTCTCTGCAATGGTAAATGATACAAACTTGAAATTTTGTCAGAAGCTTTGTACAGTCATGCCATATTATGGAATGCATTTTCAGATCTGTCGGGTTATACTTCCTGTTTACCGACTTAGTCAATTTTCACTAATTCCGTCCGTCTGTCACAACTTTCGTAAAGCTTTTCTCTGCAATGGTACATGATACAAATTTGAAATTTTGTCAGAAGCTTTGTATAGTCATGCCATATTGTTGGATGCATTTTCAGATCTGTCTGATTACTACTTCCTGTTTACGCACTTACTCAATTTTCAGTAATTCTGTCCATTCGTCACAATTTTTGTCAAGCTTTTCTCTGCAATGGTAAATGATACAAACTTAGAAATTTTTTTCAGCAGCTTTGTATAGTCATGCCATATTGACTGGCTTAGTAAATTTTCAGTCATTATGTGCTATCGGTATATTGTTAGATGCATTTTCAAACCAGTGCAGGGCAGGCCACTAAAAGCTAAGAGCGGGGGTATTTCTAGTGAGCTTGGGCTCACAGATCCCTTGTTCACGAAAGGAAAACCTTGTTGCAGTTATAGTGAGAAAGGTATATTTTATTTTTCAGATGTTGTATATACAAGCTTTTGTGTTTGTCATACTGATGGGAAAACTTATGAGAAAGGTATTCTTTGGACAACTGAGAGCTGCAGAAATGGAGGTATTATTTGTGTTTCATGTCTTTTTTAGCTCACCTCACGAAGTGAGGGGGCTTATGTGATACCCCCAGTGTCCATGTCGGCGTCTGCATCCGGTAAGGAAGAATGTTAAAGTCCATTCCCGCTAACTGACATGCCCCACATCAACCATATTGGTATGTATGATGCATTTAGGATGACAACTACAATGCATGCTTCAGATGCTGTCTGTGACCTACATTTTACACATGAGCGACTTGGTTAGGTAGAATTGTTTAAGTTCATTTCTGCTTACTGACATGCCCCATGTCAACCATATTGGTATGTATGATGCATTTTGGGATGACAACTGCAATGCATGCTTTGGAAGCTGTCTCTGACTTACATTTTACACATGAGCGACTTTGTTAGGTAGAATGATTAAAGCCCATTCCTGCTTACTGACATGCCCAACGTCAACCATATTGGTATGTATTATGCATTTTGGGATGACAACTGAAATGCATGCTTCGGATGCTGTCTCTGACTTACATTTTACGCATGAGCGACTTTGTTAGGTAGAATGATTAAAAATCATTCCTGCTTACTGACATGCCCCATGTCAACCATATTGGTATGTATGATGCATTTTGGGATGACAACTGCAATGCATGCTTCGGATGCTGTCTGTGACCTACATCTTACGCATGAGCAGCTTGGTTAGGTAGAAAGGTTAAAGTTCATTCCTGCTTACTGACATGCCCCACATTAACCATTTTGGTATGTATGATGCATTTTGGGATGATAGCTGCAATGCATGCTTCGGATGCTGTCTCTGACCTACATTTTAAGCATGAGGGACTTGGTTAGGTAGAATGGTTAAAGTCCATTCCTGCTTACTGACATGCCCCATGTCAACCATATTGGTATGTATGATGAATTTAGGGATGACAGCTGCAATGAATGCTTTGAATGCAGTCCATGTTATTCATTTTACGCATGAATGAATCTGTTAGCAGGATAATGATAGTCTATTCCTTTTTATTGACATATTTCATTTGTGGCAATGCTGTGAAATGAGCTTATTAGGCTGTGGATGCTTTCTATATTTATATTTAATCAAGATCCTATATACATGATATATGGAAGACTACAATTTGTGTCCTGTCACAAATCTGTGTCTAAAATTGATGTCACATACATCCATGTAAGACTCAAATCTGTGTCCATCTGCAAATATGTGTCCAAAATTGATGTCACATACATCACAAATTTGTATCCAAAAATGACATCACAGCAATTACAAATCTATAACGACTTTTCCCCCAAATCTGTGTTCTTTATCTTGAATTATCCTTTGAGGTTAGAATTGGGTAGACGTCACCAGAAGTATATGACATCATATACAACTGCTGATGAAAGAAGCAATGGCAGAGCAGAATTCATGACAATGCTGGGTTAATTCTTATCTACAAAGAGTTCTTCAAATGCATGGAATGAAATAAATTTTATAAATTGTTTTCAATTAAAGTAAAACTATATATATATTCCTAAGTAAAACTATTCCTTATCTTTTGATATTTATTTACACCTGTCTTAACCATGTTAACAACATGTTGTTAACAATTGAACTGATAGTGCAGTATTCTGTTTACAATCAAGCTGTTTGTCCAGTATGCTGTTAGCAGTTGAATTGATTTTTTAGTATGCTGTTAGCAGTTGAATTGATTTTTTAGTATGCTGTTGACATTTAAACTAATTTTCCAGTATATTTTTTACAATATTATGATATCAAGTGTGCTGTTAACAATTTATTGATTATCCTATATGCTGTTTATAACAAATAAACTGATAATCCAGTATGATAAAAATTAAACCGATTAGCCAGAATGCTGTTAATTTAATTAGTTATCCAGTATGGTATTAACATTAAACTGATTGTCCAGCATGCTGTTAACAATTTAATTGTCCCCAGCCACAACGCGGAGCGGGGACATAGAAATGCCGGGCATCCGTGCATCCGTCCGTGTGTCCGTCCGTCTGTCACACTTTCTTGTAAGCGCTCTCATGCCTACAAATTTTAATGGATTTGTATGAAATTTATACCAAATGTTTATATCACTAATACCTTGGTCTAGTTCAAAAATCAGCCTTGGTCGATACTTTTTGACGGAGTTATGGGACTTTGACCTAAATAAGGACTCCGTTTTAGCCAAAAATTTACCTTGTAAATGCTCTCATGCCTTCAAATTTTGACAGAATTTCATGAAATTTATACCAAATGTTTATATCACTAATACCTTGATCAAGTTTGAAAATCAGCCTCGGTTGATACTTTTTGACAGAGTTATGGGACTTTGGCCAAAATAACGACATCGTTTTAGCCCAAAATTGACCTTGTAAGCACTCTCATGCCTACAAATTTTGACCGATTCTCATGAAATTTATACCAAATGTTTATACCACTAACAATTTGGTCAAGTTCAAAATTATGACTCGGTTTTATTAAAAAATTGACTGTTTTTACCATTTTACCATATTTTACCTTGGTTAAGTTTGAACATCAGCCTTTGTCGATACTTTTTGTATCCCCACACATTTAATTCTGGAACAGCCCTGAATGTTTGAAAATATTGCAATTTCATATACAGTATACCGGTACTAGTATATTGCTTTACTGGCGGGGGACTCAGGAATTCGGTTCTTGTTGGTTATATATAGTATGGTGTTTACAATTAAACTAAATTAGCCAGCATGCTGTTAACAATTTAATTGGTTATCCAGTATGCTTTTAACAATTGAAATGATTATCCAGTATGGTGTTAGCCATTAAATTTGTTAACCATGTTATTTATTCCCAATGTTCTTATTTTTATCTATTGTAGCACCTGATTGAGAGATCATGGTATGCAGTTACAGAGACATGTTTAGCCTTTACAGTATTTAGAGATGATTTTAGTCCCAAATTTGTAGCTTTGTTTACAATTCTCCTCTTCTTAAAATGTTTCCATTGGTTAGCAGAGGATAGAATAGATTATGTAAGTAAAACATTAATTGGGAGAGGGGAGGGGGTTACCGTAAAGTCAGAGAGTTTTACTAAAAATGTTTTCATTGGTTGGCTGAGGATAGAATATATTATGTAAGTAAAACATTAATTGGGAGAGGGGGAGGGGGTTACCGTACAGTCAGAGAGTTTTACTTAAAATGTTTTCATTGGTCAACTGAGGATAGAATATATTATGTAAGTAAAAACATTAATTGGGAGAGGGGGAGGGGGTTACCGTACAGTCAGAGAGTTTTACTTAAAATGTTTCCATTAGTTATCAGAGGATAGAATATATTATGTAAGTAAAACATTAATTTTTTAGAGGGAGGGGGTTACAGTACAGTACGAGAGTTTTACTAAAATGTTGCCATTGGTTGGCAGGGGATAGAATATATTATGTAAGTAAAATATTGGTTGGGAGACTGGGAGGGGGTTGAGGAACAGTCAGAGAGTTTTACTTAAATGTTGCCATTTGTTAGCAGGGGATAGAATAGATTTATGTAAGTAAAACATTAATTGTGAAGGGGGAAGGGTAATGTATGAACACACATAATAAAATTTGTTTTTGTTTGGTTTGAAAATTATAGAATACATTGAATAGGTATTAAGAGAACATTTTAATTAAGGTGGGTATGGGAAGAGACCTTTCTGTGATCAGTCACTATATTCATGATTTTAGATTTCATCTTCTATTATTTTTTATCCTGCATTTAAAGTGGTGTCTTTCCAAATATCAAAGAGGAAATCCATTAAGGAGATTTAGAACTGGATTCCTCACTATTAAAAAATAATGCCAACAGATATCATTGTGTGAATATATAGTGAAACAATTCTCCAAGAAATTGTGGAATTTGAGACCTGCGAAAATAGCCACTTACACAGTCATGACAGTAATGTAAAATTGGTTTACTGTATACTTTGTATAGCCTTAAACAATAAAACCTCAATAACTGGCATATTATTTTCAATGTAAGATCGAGGTTATTTGAAATTTGTTCTTTAGAAATGTTTATTATCATAAATTTCACCACCAAGATTTGTTAGCATTTTACACAAAAAAATGATGAAATCAGAAAGAGAATATAACTTTTGTACATGTTGTAAATGTATGAAAGTTTTTGCAAGCAATTATGTCTTAGGCCATACAAAAATAATGATTAGATTCTCAGGCCATTTTTCAGAAAAAATGATGAGGCAGGGAGGCAGAAGATTTTTATTTTTATTGGTTCAAAATCATAATGAGGCATCTTTTTACATTGCTGAAATGCCCAAAAAGTAATGAGGCAGGTGATTTTGTTTTTTTTTATTTGAAACTTAAATAAAAAAGGAAAATTAGCTCTCAGAAAAGAGATGAGGCAGGTGCCTGAGAAGCTAATGTATTTTTATACGACCGCAAAAAAATTTTTGAGGTCATATATTGGTATGATACTGGAGGCGTTGTCGTCGGCGTCATCGTCGGCGTCTGTAGACTCTTCGTTTCCGTGCGATAACTTCAGCTCTAGTTGATCAATCCTTATGAAATTTTAACATAATGTTGCTTGTCACAAAAGGAAGGTTGGGATTGGTTTTGGGTATTGTGGCCCCGCCCGTTTTTTTAAAAAGGGCCAAATTAGGTGTTTTCATATATTGGGCTGTAGAATATTCATTATTTATCGGATTTTGATGGGGTTTCTTTCAGTGTGATCCTTAGGAAATTTGGAATCGGTAGGAAGTCAACGGATTTCATGTCACATGTACCGTTAATGAGATAAATGGGTCCCAAATGGGGGAAATCTCAAAAATCTATTTTTTTCATTTCTTGTCCGATTTTGATGCAGTTTTTTTCATTAGATTACTTATGAAAAATTAATATGGCGCTCAACTTTTATATTTTTGGTAACTTGTTTCCTTTCCGAGCTATGAGGGGCCGAACAGCGCCAAAATTGCAAATTTGCTGATTACCTGAAATTTTTATTTTTCATCGGATTTCGATGGGATTTTTTTCTTTGAATTCCTCTTGATATAAGCTTTCAGTATTACGTCAACGGATTTTGCGTAGCTCTTACCGTTTCCGAGCTACAAGGGGACAAGGGGTCAAAGGGGCCAAAATTGCAAATTTGCTGATTACCTGAAATTTTTATTTTTCATCGGATTTCGATGGGATTTTTTTCTTTGAATTCCTCTTGATATAAGCTTTCAGTAGTATGTCAACGGATTTTGCGTAACTCTTATCGTTTCCGAGCTACTAGGGGTCAAAGGGGCCAAAATTGCAAATTTTTGAAATATGTGAAATCTTTATTTTCCATCGGATTTCGATGGGATTTTTTACTTTGAATTCCTCTTGATATAAGCTTTCAGTAATATGTCAACGGATTTTGCATACAGTTTCCGAGCTACAAGGGGTCAAAGGGGCCTAAATTGCAAATGTTCGAAATATGTGAAATCTTTATTTTTCATCGGATTTCAATAGGATGTTTTTTCTTTGGATTCCTCTTGAAGTAAGCTTTCAGCAGTATGGCAGCAGATTTTGCGTTGCTCTTACCATTTTCGAGCTACAAGGGGTCAACTGATTCAAGGTCTTTATTGTGTCCATTTAATTACTGTATCAAGCTCTTTACTGTGTCTTCATTCATTTGAATTCCACTCGTGTTCAAATTTCAGTATTCGACATGCTGCGGTCGTATCATGCTGCGCTCGGCGTAGCCCTTTATTTTATTTTGCCTTAGTGTAATTTTTCATAACAACGTAATACTTTTATTTTATATTACAGATGGAGAGAAGTCCTGTCATATCATTGTTATTTCATTTGAGGGCCATTAGTAAGTATATTTATAGGAAAAATTTTTAGCTTTCATAAATGCAAGTCTTTTTTCAAGGCTGTGTGTGCTTGTCGGAAATTGTGCAAAGTACTGACGTTACATTATGTGAAAATTACCGATATATTGTGACATTACTTTTGCTTGATGTATGGGCTTCCTAATGATCGCAATTATGCCTTTGTGAATATAATACGTTCATCTTACATGTGACTTTGTCATATATTTTGCCTAAGTACAATTGACTTCCCTTTGTGCCTGTTATCTGTCATTTCTTCAACATTTTTATACCTGGCCACATGACAGAAATTTATCTCCGGATGTGTATGTTACCGGGATTGTGATTGGCTGGCCACAGGTCGTTACAAAACCCATATACCCGGGTGTTGCGAAGCCATATCCCCGGACGTTGCTAACCATCAAATGGTAAATATCACTTGCCTTGTTGCCCCCATCATATTACTCAAAACGCATTGCTTCAATGGAAAATGAAGAAATATATGTAATTTATAGAAAAGAAACATATCCTATGAAAACACAAAACACTCCAATTCCATCAAAAAGTCAGACACAATAATAAGTTTACTGAATAAATGTACAGAAAAGTCGTTTTGCTCCATTTGGCGACAGTTCTGCCTGTTCAGTCTTGGAATTTCTTCTGAAATATGTATTAGTAGGATTAAATAATTGTTTTGTATGATAGATTTCAATTTAGATAAAATTCAAACACACACTCCTTGCTTCATATTATATAAAAATAGGCACAAACTATTTTTATTTTCGTTCATATGAAGGGAATACCATTTCACTTCTAAAAATAAACAACGTCAACATCGCGCTCGGAATATGGATTATACACGCGACGTTTGGACGCCAAAACAGGAATGGCACATTTCTCCTTCAATAACTAATATAGGTCTTATATTTAACTACCTGTAGGTTACTACTATAAATAGTACCCTACACATTGTAGAATATACTCAAAATTAATTAATTTTGGTATATTTTCAATTATAATCGTCGAAAACGTCATTTTTAAGTCACTTAGTTGCTTCAGGTTTTACCTAAAATTGCACTTTTTAGACAAAATACTGGGGATAAATATGTTATCTATGTTGATACCCGTAGATATGGAGATTGTAACACCCTTCAGTACCCGTTACACCCTTCGGCTCCGCCTCAGGGCCTACTAGGGTACTTCAGGGTGTTACAATCTCCATATCTACCAGTATAAATGTAGATAACTTACAGTATCACATGAGATTGCAAAATTGATTCTTATACTTTAATGATTATCATTTTGATCAGCATCAATCATATTAATAGCAGGCCTTCAAGCGGCCCTATATTTCATTTAATTCCTATAAAATCCCTATCTTTTTAAAAGTTCCCTATAAACCCTATATTTTTGCTTAAAATGGGCACTTTCCCTATATTAGCCCTATTATTCCATTTTTACAGCTCAAGTAGAACTCCATCTTTACTTTTTGTTGATAACAAATACTTTTTAAAAAAAATGTTAGCCTCGCTTCGCTTGGCATGGAACATCACATAATACAAAATTTATTATTTTTTGCATTAGCTTCTTCCTACATTGTTGTAAATACTGAATTATACATGTTGGACTTTTTGTGCACATGTATTTTAAAATATCAGGTACAGAAAATATTAAGGAGTAAAAAATAACCCTATATTTGCCCTATTTTTGGTGACATTTCCCCTATAATTCCCTATTATTCAGGAATAACTGCCCTATTAAAAGCCCTATTTTTGAGCCCAATTCCACTTGAAGGCCTGTAATAGCTTTGTTTTGTAATTTATCTGTCTTGACTAAACCATGTATACTACAAGACGTTGTTAAAGGGGCCTCTTGTTTACCATTTCAGCATTAATAGCATTATTGGGAGTATTAGATCTGTATTTTATAAACCATGCATACTACAGTACCTTGTTAAAGGGAGCCTCTGTACAGCTAGTATTTGGATTCGAGGTAAGAAAATCGATTAGCTGTAAAAATATTTATAAGTTTAGATTTGGATTAGATTTAAAAAATGTTTATTAGAATTCATGCATGTTACATGGAACACTTGTCTAGTCTGTACTATATGTAAAAAAAATGGATAACAGGAAACACCTACAATGACTGAAAATTATAATTCCATGCCACAATCTGCCAGGGAACTACACAGGAAAAACACTAATAAGACGAAAGACAAATGTAGACAATGATAGGAACTCCGGACAGTCAGACTTGGTACCGGCACTTGCGAAAGCCAGCTGTAGGATTAAATGGTTTATGGGTAGCTAAACCTACTCTTTAACATACCTGTCAAGTAACCAAATTTCGTCGGGTGTGACCCAATATTTCCACTTGTCACCCAATAAAATGTAGTAACCCGATCAGGTTATTAAATAACCCTAGAATCGAAGTCCTCACCTGTCTTCACCCAGATTTGATTTCCGGTAATGTTTTGTGTATTAATATTTGTATTTACATTTCCCGTTGTGTTTACATTTACTCTTTAGGCTTGGAATACTGTCTCCTATTGTTATAATTAAGCCATTACAGAGTTTGATGAGCCGTTTTTAAGATAAATACACTCATTTAGTGTACTGTGAATGTCTCCCCCTCAATGGAAAAGACCAATTTCCGGACCAGCAATGTTGTCAACAACCCCAGACATATCGAAAACTGACTGACTGAAGGACAAATCAGGCAAAACTCGAGTTGGTCTGGCAAAAATTATCAGCCTACAGGACCGAATGTCAGGTAAAAAATTGACATTTCCTCTATGGGATAAAACTGTAGGTCCTGTAAATTTATTTTGGTCTGGCAGCTTTTCCTTGGGGCTATTCCAGAAAAATTTATCCCCGGTTTGGGGGGGGATGCCAGTTTTATTTTTTTCTCTGGTCCTGGGGGTCAGCCTGACGTTGACTAATGGTAGAAATAGTATTTTTTTCTATTGGTGGTGGGGTCTAAAATATATGTCATGATGGACACACGACTGAGGGTATCACATAATACCTCGCCACTTCGTGTTGCGGGGTATAAAAAATTCTAGCCACCCTCAAAGGGCATGGGCGAAACAAAATTTAGGAGTATTATTAAATATATGATAATGAATCGTATAAACCATATGAAATTGATTTTTGCCTATGGCCTTTTTCAGGATCCACTTTTTTCCAGGTTTTAAGTAGGGAGAAAATGGACTTTTCATTATATTTTTAGCTCATGAGTGATTTGTATTCGCTGTGAAATAGATATATGGGGCAATTAAAGGAGAATGTTTTACTTTTGGCATTTTCACTTCGTTAAATTTCAAGATTTTCAGACATGTTTTAATTAGTAATTGAAGTTTAATATAAGGGTGGTTACCATTTGGTATTCTTTCAGGGTAATTTTTGACAGTTTCATTTTATACAAAGTTGATTCCTGAAAGAAACCTCAGAAAGAATGCATAGAAAATAAAAGTTTGATTGAGTTTGAACTTTTATTCTGGAGAAATGCTACAAAGGGAGTTACCTCGTAAGCGCAACTCCTCTTAAACCACTGGAATGATTTTGATGAAACTTTACACAAAGAAGAACACTATATGTAGATGTGCATGAAGGAATATGATTATTGTTTGAAATGGGGAAGGGGAGATAATTTGACTTTGACTTTTGTTGATTTCTCCTGCAATTATCTTTTTTTTCCAAGAAAAAATTTAAGCATAGATATTGTGAAGTCAAACTGTTAGAGAGGCACACTGTTTTCATTGTAATCCTCTTGAAAAGTTGTTTTCAAAGTGTTGTAATGAAATTTCTCTAATGCTTATGATTTTTGTGTAAAATGTCAAATAGGCTTAAAAAAAAAAGGTGAATTTCATATTTGTCTGATTTAGACAGAGTATTTTCATTGGAACCTTTGTGAAAAGTTCTTTCTTGAAGATTATATCATTATGTCCATACTTGTATTGTGTCCACACTTATACTGTGTCCACACCTGTATTGTGTCCACACCAACTTAAATTTGCACTTACCATATCGATCCAGGGTTCAATGAGCGGGGGGTATATTTGGCTGCCATTCGGCAACAGCTCTTGTTTTCATTGGAAATAACTTTTATAATAATGCATCTACGGTAAACAATCCAAAAAGTAACATTTCTACCTCATCTAACTGAGAGCTCAATTTCTATTGTTCTATTTTAACCACTTCCCTGCCTGAATAAAAATGAATGTGTAAATCATTGTATCACAGTATCTTATTGAAGGACCTGTAATTAATGTGATAAACAAAATCTGACTTTTCTTTCAGCAGTTGTAACCATGGTAACTTTATATTCATTGTCAAATTAAAATGGATTTCATCATTTCAAATATTCCCCTAAAAAAGAGATACACATACATCTGATTATTAACTTTTTTTATCAATTTGCACATCTATTACATATTTTCTCTTCCGAGACATAGTAGTATGCATATATAGTGATATTCATTAGGAGTTGCTAATTTTATATGGACTTAATTGTGGATTACACATTAGCTCATGTCATAGGCTGAGTATGTAGAAATACTGTGAATTCATTTTTATTTGTGGGGTACCAATTTTCGTGGTTTTGGTGGGTGTCCCCAAACCACGAATTCATATACATTGTACTCAACGAAATATGATTTTCTTGTGCAAGTTTCAAACACAAGTGAATGAGCATAATGAAGGACCTGATCAACGAAGGCCATAAACCTTGCACTTGTACCTGCATGAGCCCCACACAACCTGATATATCCAAAACAAAAAGGTAGATATACATTCTCTTGAGCCTTAAATAGCAGCAAAATAAGTTCAAATGCTTTATTTTCAAGTGTTTCCCAGTTAACAAATTAGCGGTAACTGGCTTCCTGTTTTGTTTTTCAATTACGCTAAAGTGTTGATTTCCAGTTAAGAAGTTTGGACAAGAATCATCTCAATTTAGTTTTGATAAGATATTATTAAACTTCTATAATTTTAATCATGTTCTACTGAAAAGGACATGTTTATTTTGCAATAAATACAGGTGTCTGTTTATTAATAACGAATGGAGTAAGGTTATGTCAGATGATTACCTAATTACATATCTACACATTACTATGAATTGTTAATTACAGGTGACACTTTAATTACAGGTACAGTTGTTTTGACATCAATACTGATGGTACTAAAGCCATGAATTTTTGAATTTTTATTTTTATTAGCTCACCTGACCCAAAGGGTCAGTGTGAGCTATTGCCATCACTTGGCGTCCGTCGTCCGTCGTCCGTCGTCCGTCCGTNGCAAATTGAACCAAACTTTACAGGAATGATGTACTTAAGGTCATAAACAAAGATTGCTCATTTCGTTCCGATCTGATGAAAAACATGGCCGCCAGTGTGGAACTTAGGTTTAACATTGGACCCTATGGGAAAAATCACATTTTCATCTTTTCCTTTGAAACTACAGAAGCAAATTCAACCGAACTTTACAGGAAGGATGAATAGAAGGTCCTTAACAAAGATTGCTCATTTAGGTACAATCCGTTAGAAAACATGGCTGCCAGCACGGAACATAGTTTATCATTGAACCCTATGGGAAAATCACATTTTCATCTACTCATTTGAAACCACTGAAGCAAATTCAACCTAACTTTACAGGAATGATGACTGAAGGTACTTTACAAAAATTGCACATTTCATTTCAATCTGACAAAAAACATTTGCCCAAGTGCAGAACATAGTTTAACATTGGAGCCCAGTATGAGAAAACCATCCTTTTCATCATCTTTTCTCAAAACAATTAAAGCAAATTATACTTATTATAAATGTATAGAAGGTCCTTTGCAAAAATTACTCATTTCAATAGGATCAGACAAAACACACCGGTGCTAATTGAGAACATACCTAAACACCCTACCCCATTGGTAAAAAAAAACATGATCATTTTTTGTCATGCACGGCATAGAAGCGTTTTGTCAGGTGAGCGATACAGGCTCAGTCTCTGAGCCTCTAGTTTCTCTACCCACGAAAATTGATACCAACGAAATTAAATGAATTCACAGTAGTAGACATTAAAACAGTCAACCCAATGTAATGGAAAGTGACATTATAAAAAAGAATAATCTGTTAAAAATAGTAGACATTAAGCAAAGTTGACCCAATTTAATGGAAAGTGAAATTAAAGCCAAAAAAATCTGTTAAAAGTGATACATTTGTTGTACCATGAATTCTAAGAAGTAATTCCTGAGATCACTTTTCTTAATTAAAATTTTTTCTTTACTTTTTTTTCAGTATGCTATATTATTAACAGTGCTATTTATGGCCTTCGTTAAGTATATTTTACATACGTTAGATGCACAGAATGAAAATCCGTGGGAAAATAAAGCAGTTTATTTATTGTATACAGAGCTTGTTTTAGGTAAGATTATTTTGTATCTTCAAAGATATCACATAGAAAAATCATTTTATCAATTCGATCAGATTGAGTTCAATTCTTATCCATGATGTTAATTGAGCAACATTATACAGTTCTTCAATGGGTATGCAGGCAACAGACCATAATATTTGTACCGAGGTACTGGGAACCACCAAAATGTTCTATTGTCCAAGGCAAACAGCTGAGGGCAATAGATCACTTGTGTGGTTCCCAGTACCAAGGGACAAATGTCATGGTCTGTTGCTTACATACCCATTAAATAACTGTTTTATTACCTTATTCCTATGTTTTCATATATTATAAGAGAAAACAAATGAATGAATTGGAAATAATTGGTCTTTAAAATCTTAAAACAACTTTCTGATTGTGACTTATGAAGAAGTAACAAGATTCAATGCAATAAATAATTGACTTATCAATGATAATTGAAGTGCATTTGTCCAATAATCATGATGATATAAAAATATACTGCCCATTTTTGTGTCATTGTTTGTATTTTTGTCATACATGGATAACTGGCTTGGACAGAATCTTAGAACTTGCAGATTCCCTTAGAAAGTAATAATGTCAGGCAAAAGACTTCATCGGGCAATAGATCTCATCAGTCAAGAGATGTAATCAATCAATAGACCTAATCAGTCGGTAGACCTCACCAGGCAATAGACCTCATGAGGCAATAGACCCTCATCGGGCAATAGACACCCAAAGATATGAAATTGCTAATTATAGACGAAAATACTTGATACTTCATAGAATGTATAAAATATATGTACAAGGTTATAAAATAAAATAAGGATGAAGAACAACTATATTAATTATTTTCAGTTGCTTTGTTTGATTTTACATATTTAATTTTGTCTCATGTACATTTACTTCCTATCAATTCAATTATTCATTTGAAATTAATAGCATAAGAATTGATTCAGTAGGAGTTCCTGTATCAATTCTGCGATATATATAGAGAATCCTATGTTATCTGAACTTTGACTTTACTGAACACCCGTATAAGCCAAAAATACTGTTAGCTCACATTTTACCAATATCTTTAAATTGTGATTGTTTGTTAACTAACACAAGTAAGTCTTAGGGTTCAGTCCAGTAGAATTTCACTGTTACATTCCTAGGATTGTTAAAGTTCTAAGTTTAGCCTTGTCTCGTATATTTTTGTATACAAAATACAGTGAAACCTGTCTAAACCGAACCCTGACTAAACCGAAAACCTGTCTAAACCAAACACAATATAAAGTCCCTTTGTATTATTTTCTATGTATTTTGAACCTGTGTAAACCGAACACCTCTCTAAACCGAAAAAATGTTCAGTCCCAAAGGGGTTCGGTTTAGACAGGTTTCACTGTAGTGTATAATTAATACAAGTACCAAAGTAATGATTTTTTTCATAAAATTTTTGCAGGTTTTATCAAAGTAGTATTATATATGGCATTTATGATGATAATGATCAAAGTTCATACCTTCCCATTGTTTGCAATCAGACCAATGTACTTATCACTCAGGTGAGTTTGCTATTACAACCAATGTACCTTTCACCCAGGTAAGTTTGCTATTAGACCAATGTACCTGTCACTCAGGGAAGTTTGCTATCATATCAATGTATCTATTACTCACGTAAGTTTGCTATCACACCTATGTACCTTTAACCCACAAGTTTGTTATCAGACCAATGTACTTGTCACTCAAGTGAGTTTGCTATTAGAACCAATGTACCTATCACTCAGGTTAGTTTGCTGTTAGAAAAGTGTACATATCACTCAGGTAAGTTTGCCATCACACCAGTGTACCCATCACTCAAGTGAGTTTGTTATCAGACCAATGTACCTATCACTCAGGTAAGTTTGCCATCACACCAATGTACATATCACTCAGGTAAGTATGTTATCAAAACAATGTACCTATATCTCAGGTAACTTTGTTATCACACCAGTGTACCTATTACTTAAGTAAGTTTGCCTTCAAATCAATGTACATATCACACAGGTAAGTCAGTCAGGTAAGTTTTTCTTTCAGACCAATCTACCTATCACTCAGGCAAGTTTGCTTTCAGGCCAATATGTACCTACCACTCAGGTAAGTTTTTTGTCAGACCAATGTAAAGATCACTGGATTACTGTACCTATTACTCAGGTAAGTTTGCAGTTACTAATGTACCTGTCAGTCAGGTAAGTTTATCTTTCAGACCAATCTACCTATCACTCATGCAAGTTTGCTTTCAGGCCAATATGTACCTACCACTCAGGCAAGTTTGCTATCAGACAAATATACCTATCACTCGGGTAAGTCTGCTATCAGACAAATATGCCTATCACTCAGGTAAGTTTGCCATCAAACCAATGTACCTATCACCTATCAGGTGAGTTTATTGTCAGACCAATGTAAAGGTCACTGGTTTACTGTACCTATCACTCAGGTAGCTTTAATGTATTACAAATTCTAACATGCAATTTCATTGATTATAGTATACATTATTATTCTGCATGATAAACCCTGTCAAAAGCTTATATAACACAGATGTTTTCTAAGTATAAGATTAAGTTTACATTTTATGCATATAATCAAATAACAGTTTATAATAAAAGGGAGGACTTTTTTTAATGATTGAGATTTTTGCAAAAGTAAAAAGTAAGGAAGTGTTTTTGTTTCCAGAATTTAACAAAATCACACACTAACTATCAAAAACTTTCACATGTTAATTCATCCATGGCAATGAGATTAAGAATGGGTAGCACATATTTTAGAGATCCAATCAAAACATTCCTCAAGTGCTGTATAATTGATATTTAGTTATCCATCATACATGTATTTAGATAGAAGTAGCTTTGTAAATCATGCATGTATATATCTAAGTACTGAAATACATTTAGAAATTTTTCACATTGTAAATAGTTACTCTCAAATCCATACAAAGAAATTGCTGAAAGGAGTATCTCTTGTGAACAATGGAAAACAGAAAAAAATGACTTTAAATACATGTATCTCCATATCTGCTGTTAGATTCAACATGAAAATTACCAGAATATTTGTATGATGTTTAAGCATCTGTTGTTAATATAAATGTATTTTTCAGGGGATTTAAGAAAGCCTTACATGATGTTATTATGTCCAGAAGAGCTATCAGAAATATGAATACACTGTAAGTTTCTATAGTCTTAAAAGGATTTAGTGCAATGTATATAACCATAAAATTGTTCAAGATCAGTGTGAAAGTTCTCAATATGTATTTTCAGTGATACAATGAGGAAAAGATATGTTTTACTTATGAATTAATTGTTGTAAATTGTAGATTCTATGTAGACAAATTAAGCTTGGTAGCAACATATAAGAAGGGACTAAAAACAAATATATTATACATGCACATTTTTCTTTTTAGTTCTTCTCTTTTAGTTTTCAATCAAATTTTGAAAAAAATAATTAAAAAGTTTATGTCTGAATCAGGAATATATTTATTTCATTAATTGAATAGGAAGACAGCAAAGCTTTGCTTTATTATGGTAAAGAATGCATAATACATATGTACTTTGTGTATTGATTTACAGGCTACTGTTAATTTATTAATGATTAATGCAGGAAATGCCCCATAAACTGTTAACAGTCAACACACAAAGTTAAGACATTGGGATACAAACAATCATACCTTTATAAATTATTATCCTTACACAGTATATACAATTTCTCAGCTGACTATTTTAAATGTTTGAAGTGCACATTGTAATAAATGGTTTTAATAAATGTCCATTAAAGATTAACTATAGAATTATACTTTTACTCCAGGTATCTCAATGCCACTCCTGAAGAATTACAGGCAGGTGTTCATACCTGTATAATATGTCATGAAGACATTGTAGATTTTATATCAGAGTTATATTTTTACTCCAGGTATCCCAATGCCACACCTGAAGAATCACAGGCAGGTGATCATACCTGTATAATATGTCGTGAAGACATGGTAGATTTTATATCATCAGAGTTACACTTTTACTCCAGGTATCTCAATGCCACACCTGAAGAATTACAGGCAGGTGATCATACACTGTATAATATAACATACCTGTATAATATGTCATGAAGACATGGTAGATTTTATATCAGAGTTATATTTTTACTCCAGGTATCCCAATGCCACACCTGAAGAATTACAGGCAGGTGATCATACCTGTATAATATGTCGTGAAGACATGGTAGACTCGTGTAAAAAACTTCCGTGTAATCATATCTTCCACACCAGTTGTTTACGATCATGGTTCCAGCGACAACAGACCTGTCCTACCTGTAGGATGGATGTACTGCAGGCACCGCGCCCTCAACAAGCCACGCCTACACCACCTGCACAGCCTCAGCCACCACAAATGCCACAAAATAGTAAGACAATTTAGAAATTGTTTAATAAGCTGTTTAATGTAAACAAAATAAATCCAGTGTAAACTTTCTCTATAAACTGTCAGACTTGTTCAAACTAAGTATTCAGAATAAAAGCTAATGTAGTCCTCAGTAACAAAAGATTCAAAGGAGTAACATGATGTATTTTCTGTCATATTTTTTAGGGGTGTAACGATACACCGATATATCGCGATATCTTTCAACAAACTAGGTATATCGATACGGAATTCAGCGTATCGATACGTATTGTTTTCTGATTTCTGCTAAAATTTCAGAATCAGTATCACCTAAATTCTTGAAATTTTCTGATTTTGGTTTGGAAAAGTCAGATAAAGGACAAACAAATGTATTTAGCTACATGAAAATGAACACTCTTGTCTCACTAAGGAATATTTTACTATTTACCACATAAAATAGTTAAAAGAAGAAGATTTATTGTCCGTTTGATTTCTATAGACCCACCATAAAAAAATAATTAAAAATCCAAATTTAATTTTTTCACATTTCTCTCTTCATATATCTTTTGAATGCACTCATACGAACTCTGAACACGACATGCTAAAAGTTCAAATATTTCGTTATAGAATTACTATTAATTTTAATTTCCACTGTCAGTAATCTATGACAAGTCTAAATATAGATTTCATACTGAAATGGACATCTCTATTCATTGTTTACCTTTTGAGACATGTATAAAAATGGCTAGTCACATGTTTTTTTAAATTTACATAAATGCCACATGTTTTTATTTTTGTTTACACAGGAAGGGCCATTGGTTCTTGTATATTAACTCCCTCTGTGAAAATCATGTATAGAAAAATAAATTAACATAGGCAGCTAATGGGCATCTTTTTAATTATGGGAGAAAAAATTCTGACACTAATGGTCAGAGTTCGTATAAGTGCATTCAAAAGATATATGAAGAGAGAAATGTGAAAAAATTAAATTTGGATTTTTAATTAATTATTTTAGCTCACCTCACGAAGTGAGGGGGGCTTATGTGATACCCCTAGCGTCAGCGTCGGCATCCGCGTCCGGTTAGGAAGAATGGTTAAGGTCCATTCCTGCTTACTGATATGCCCCACATCAACCATATTGCTATGCCTGATGCATTTTGGGAAGACGACTGGAATGCATGCTTCGGATGCTGTCTCTGACCTACATTTTA
>MJUU01055301.1:48508-58940 GCA_002080025.1 Modiolus philippinarum | reverse complement strand
AAAACAATGACGTTAGACACAAAAAACAATGACGTTAGACAGATACAAAGCACAGAAACAGAAATTACAACATTCAAAACAAAGGCATTTCTTATAAATTTTGAAAACAAATTTCTACACAAAGTTATTACTACAAATATTTTTTTGTTCAAAACCCATATAAAAGATCAAATGTTATCTCATTTTACATTTCTACATTGTTGAAAATTAAAGAGTATCTCCCTCATGCAAATATCTGTCCTTAGCTTATTTAGGCTTTCTATTTAGATCATATTGGTTATTTGCGCTCTATCAGTTTTACATACCTTTGAGTTTATTGGATTCCAAATGTGAAGATTTTATCTTCATGGATGTGACATAATTTGTAAAATGACTGCATGCAGAAACAAAATTTACAGTAAGTTCGGTATTCAGTTATTTGCACCAAGAAAAGATTATTTCTAGGCATGATTTAAATAGCTTTTTCCAAAGAAAGATTTAATAACTAATGGGGTAATACCAGAATTACCAAGCAGAGTGGACAGGAACCGAAGTCCACGAGACAAATCAGGTGGAAACCACCAGAAAAATTGTCGACCGCAATGGTCCTACCTTGGTACAAACATTTCAAAAGAAATGATGGGTAAAATCGGTTTTATGGCTTACTAAACATCCCCTTCCGATGTGGTAGTGTCCGGTAGCAACTCAACAGCAATTGCCATTGAAAGGTCGTAGACAGTTAAAAGAAACGACCATCCCAGTATCAAGTAAAGAGAGAATCAGAGTTCGGACAAAAACTTCAAAATTTTCCATAAGGGACTAATATCTTTAATTTTTTTAATGAACGTAGGAGATGGAATTTTCGGAAGCTTTGGATAATAAAGCGGTCACGGAGATAACTGTGTCTTACGAGAAAGCTTGTATAATTTGTGCTAGCATTCGCGTATTGAATCAGTAAAGGAGTTGTTGCAATATGGACCGTTTTTGGCCCCATCTTCAAATGATTAAATATCTCTTGTATGAATAGTCCTCATACAGAGAGTATCAAAATAGGAAGATTTTGTTGTTTGCTCAAGTCCTTGGTTGCCTAACAACAATTTAAAAAATATAGTATATGGTTTGTGCGAACCAATTATAAGCATATGCTTAATCATAAATGTGGGGTAAATAAGTAGGACAGAAAAAGTTTTAAGTAAATTTTCCTCAAGCATTTATAAAAAAAAAGTAAGTGCTTAGCAACGACCCTACTAATGAACTACCGGTACTTTTCTTAGCAGCGGAAAAATCGAGATTTTTCACTTTTTGTTCAATATACAAAGCCTAAAGAGTGGCCAAGTTGTTTGCATTGCATATTGTACAGACAGGAAAGCAGGAAAGGGCAGATATATAATATTGTAATAAATCCGTTTTAAAGTGTACGCTAGCAACAATCTTCATATAAGCTGTGTTGCTTAGCAACAGTAAAACCATGATTTTTGAAAATTTGTGCATGAAATTGTCATTGCAAAGATTATAAAATGTAAATATCTACATATTTGTGCATGACGAAAAAAGGATCAAATGAATATACGACTTACCAATTCAAGACAATTGATGTATGGGACTATTTGATCAGCAATCAAGAAAATGGGGTTTACTTACCATTTGAGGAATTTAGCAAATATTGATGAGCACACTACTTGTCCATAAAACATGGTCCAGTTAAGTCAAAATTGACATGCAGATATAGTTTCCTAAAAACAAATCTTAAGCAATGATATCTAAGTGTTGTAAGATTTGAATTACTAGTATAGTTTAGGAGATAATTACTGGGATAGTGAAATCGCAATTATGTCCATAACTGATGTAACCATATTACTTGTACATGAGATTATATCTCATGTGTACACTTTGTTATAACATTTAACTAAATTCTTGTAAATTCTTAAACCTAAGGTTTAAATCCCTCTATCGTAGTTTTGTCCTTAGCTCTATTAGATTTTACTGATTATTCGGACTTCGTTTGGTTTTATGCATTTGTTTGGGTTTTAGTGCTGCTGATGAGGAATTAATTTCGGAAATTCCAATACAGCTCATTAAAATTATTGCAGTTGCAGTTAACACATGTGTTATAGTCTCATGTTCATTACTCCATATCCTTTCGTAAAATATTTAAAGCAGTGTTAGTAAATACTATGGTATTGGTTTCAGATATACCAATTATGCCAATTGTAATATTAAAACTTGTATTAGGCAGTACTAGTTCAGACTGCTATATGGGTTTAATACATCATACCAACCGTGTCCACTTTATTATGAAAACATATTAAGAGATAGCAAAACGAATCTCATATATCATACCAGTTATGTCCATTGTAATATGAAAACTTATTTGAGGCAGTGCTAGTAAAGACCGGCTTTATATGTTTCCCAGTGTACGGATAGTTTGTTATTTCATATTCTCTGCTGTATATATTTGGTTCACTGTCTCTTCTTGACGTCTCGTCTCTCTCAGTGCTTTTCAGAGAAGGACCTTTATTGGAATAATGTTTTCTTCTAATACATACTAGATAAAGCACCACTTGAATTGTTATAATAACAGTAACTACTATTACACTTATAAAAATCACATCTTTAGAAGACTCGCTAATGCCTCCTGATATATCTCTGGTGGTTTGTGGTGTATTGATCTCTGTTACTGGATTTGTCTGGACCGATCCAGTAGTCGATGGAATGTCTTCCGTTGTAGTGAGAGTTTCTGTTCTCCCTAAAATACAGAATTACGGAGTATTGGGTGCGCACAATATTATTACACCAAATAAAATCTGACAGAAAACAATTTAAGTAGTATTCATAGACTTCCAATTTTTTTTCTAGAAACATGTTCTTATAAATTGAATGTATAGGTATATTGTACAATTCCCTGCTTTTTGAAATATATAAATTTCAGAAAATGTGCTTAAAACTAAGTAGTGTCTTGCTCTTGCATATCATATCTCTGTCCTTAGCTCGTTGGCTTTTCATTTCTATATTTTTGGTCATTTAATTTGATTTAATCTACACTGAAGAGACATAATCGAAATATCCATATGCAGAAACTAAATTTACAATAACTTCGGTATTTTGTTAGTTATTATCTACATGTTTTTTCCTAATTTTTAAAAGAATATTTTTATTTTTATTTGCTTATTTAATTCGTTTTGGACACTAAGATCTGCAAAAGACTGCTAAATAAACAGTGAGTCAGACAAAAATGTCAGAATAAGTAAATATTTATATGAAACAAATGACGAAACAGCCACATATGATAAGGCGTTCCAAGTTAAATTCCAGGCTGTAGCTCTCAAATTTATTTTAATGCAGCTGCATCACGAATACGGAATGACCAATGAAACAATATGCCACTCTCAAAGCTTTGAGAAAAAAAATCAGCATGAAAAAAAACACTGAATATCCAATGAAAATTACCATGGTTAAAAGTTTAAAAACAAGCATTATAAGGTCCGTTCAAAACAGACTAATATTAATGGAACAGCAATTGAAATATGTTTTTTCTACTGTTTTAGTATTTATTTACTTGGCTGATGTTTTACAAATAACATACCAACAGTAACTACGGTAGAATCATCATACATTGTTGTTTCTGTTGTAGTATCTGTAAATAAAAGTAAATTGATTTTAGCCTGTCAATGACACATTTTCATTGTTTCCATGGTTTCCATGAATACACGTGGACATGGACACATTTTCTTACATCTGCTTGTACACGCCATAGACAAGGCGTACTGCAGAGAGGGACTTCCGCTTTCATGAAACAGACAATTTTCGTGAATTTCGTCGAATATTATATCCTAACGAACGTTTCTTTGACCCTCAGCGTCGTAGTTTAATTTCTTCAAAACGAAGTTATCATCGCAAACAAGTTTTTACAAGGTCATGACCAATAAACCTCTTTTTCATCTCATGATAATTCCAGTTTTTAGTCTGGGTTCACATTAATGGTGCTTTAGCTTTACAGCATTCTTGTTTATGTGTTTTATCTTTTCTCTTCTTGTCTCCATTGTATTGCCTTTTTTTTTTCATGTTTTAATTTTTCTCTATTTTTTTTCATTTGGGTCGTCTTGCTGAGGTATACGTTTGACGATGTATTTAGATCATTAATTTGAACGGTAAATATACAGTCAGTGGCCAAAAGTGTTGGCGCATCAGATTTTTTTACTATATATTTCATGTACAACCACGTTTTTTCCAAAAAAAAATTATCGTGAAGTCAATTCAAATCGAATTTCAATAGAAAATTCACTGATAAACTCCGAATCTTGTTAAGTGTACTTGTTCACTTAGACATTATTTTCAGACATGCAGAGAATCATTGATCTAAACATGAAGTGTAAATTTTGGGGTCATTTTTCACTCTTTATGCAAATAAAATTGTGACGTCAAAATTTTACAGATCCTGTTTAAATCATGAATTATTTGAAACTACAGTTCAGAAAATTTCACTGAAATAAACAGGTAAACCCCACAATTAAATTTTCATTGAAATTGGATAAGAATTGACTTCAAAATAATTTTTGAAAAAATGTGGTTTTACAGGAAATCTATAGTAAAAAAAATCTCATTTGCCAATACTTTTGGCCACTGACTGTGATTTCACCAACCCAGTAACTTCGGTGCTGGACCCAAAACTGATTTTATTTGGAAACTTGCACTATCTAAATTAAGTTTAAGATTTTTTTTAAACTAAAGAGTTTCTCCCTCTTGCATAGCTATATTCGTAGCTGATTTTCGCTTTTCTGTTTACATCTTTTTAATAATTTGTTCTCGATCAGCCTTTACATGTATTTCGGTTTATGGATTTCCAAATGTTTTTATATGATTTGCACTGAGGAGACAAAAGTTGTCGAAATGACCATATGCAGAAACTAAATTTACAGTTACCTTGGTATTTTGTTAATTATTACTTACTAAGTAGTAGATAAAAGACTTTGATAATATTACAGCGGAACACGAATACAGAATCAACATCCCAAAATGTTCTATTTCAAATTTAAGAGGTAAAACAAAGCATGGCGATAAGGAATAAACACAAAATGAAGGTAAGGAAAAAATACAAAATAGACCTACAAAACACAGCAATGTATACCCTAACGCGAAAATTATGTTACAAATAACAAAATACCGACGTTACTGTAAATTTACTTTCATGTGATGAGAACCTTTCATTTCTCTCCATTTGATAAACTTACCGTCAATTGACACAAATGTAAATCCGGTAGAATCGACAGTGTAATTTCCTAAAGTTCCACTATCCACCTCATCTTGTATTGTTCCCGATAAAATGGATTCATTGTAGTTTCCTTGGGATGTTAACTCAAAATCAACAAGTACTGATCCTTGTCTAAAAAACAGATATAGAAATTGAATAAAAATAGAAAAGAGGAAATCTGATTTCTTTTTGAGATTTTATTATATATTCATACATATTTTATCAAAATTGCAAAATCTGAAAATTGCGTATACTTCACTTATTCTACAAATTATGGCTAACATTTCACACTTCAGGTAAGATAGGTTTGTTTTCAATTATACGAATGGCTCATTGTTTCGCCTTTACCTGTATCTAATAAAATATGGTATATCGGGACCACTTTGGGATGTTGAGAGGTTTATTATACCTATGTAATTATATATTTTGCCACATATCCACATATCATCAAAGGCTTCAGGATCTCATTGAAGGTCAGTAAGAAAGATTTAGTAAGATTGTAGATTTTCTTTCCTTGTAAAAGTAACCAATAATGTCCCCATGTTACACTGAGGTAAAGGTCCACGAGAGACCTTCCTCGCCAATTTTAAAATGTGAAATATCTTGAAAAGAAGGTCTACAGCCTAACAGTTTTTAGCTGAATTTGTTTCATTCCATTTAGGGTATAATTTAAAATTGTAGATTTCATTTATTTCTCCATATGCACCTGCTATGTATATTTGCCTCTTGGATTTCATGGCTCTTGCTTGACAATTATGTACCCTAATTATGTTATTAACCCAATTTCACCTTACTATACCCGTAATGTCGTCTTGTGTTAGTTGATTCGTCTGCCTATATTTCATTATAACATTATCTGCAGCTACTCCTGAATCAACTTGCAAGACATCTTCAGTATATATTGCAACTGTTCACCATGCATTTTGTTATTTACACTCTTTCATAGTTCCAGCTTATTAAAGGACTTCGTAATCTTAACTCCAGGAGTCTAGAAGGACATGTAAGCATATTCATATGTCCCTCTAGATTACTTTCAACTAATTAATCAAATTTTCTTGAATTCTTTCACACACATTGAATATTTGCACAAATATATTTTTGTTGGTAACTAAATATATGTCTGTTGGTAACTAGGTTAAGTTAACTAATTGCAGGGCGGCGATGCATTCAGAGCAATGGTGATCTAAGTGTCCCAGAAGTTCATTTTGCGTCGCAGAATCATAACACTTTGTGTTTTGCTTATAATTGTATCTTGCATGCAGAAAAAAATGCTGTCAACGGAAAAAAAAATGTTCATGTTGCCTTGCTTAGCATCAGCTCTGTTGTGATCGTATACTAACTTTTTTGACTATCTTTTAAAATTGTATTAATAATATTAACGTGCTTTTTATGGATAAAATACTTAGACAGATACGATTTAATACCGAAGTAAATTCAGTACAAGCAGATGGCTATTTCGACAATTTATGTCTCTTCAGATCAAATAAAAGCATTTCGAAGAACATATACCAAAATATACCACAATAATCAATCAGCCATCGAACAGATTTTTCAACATCATATTTTACTGGCTGTGTGACGGGTGCCATGCGTGGAGCAGATCATGCTTACCTTTCCGGAGCACCTGATGATACCTCAGTTTTTATAGGGGTTCACACTGCTAGTTTTAGTTTTGTGGCGTTCTTGTTCATTTTTGTTTATTTGTTTTGTCTTTGTCATAAACTCTCAATTCGTGTTGCTGTGAAATGCCGTGATGTTGGATTTATGATTTTAGAATTTTCCCTTTCCTTTTCTTGCTTCGGTATTCGTTTGCCGATGTATTGTAAGAGCTGATGATCAGAATAAAAATCCAAAAAACTAGCTAAGGACAGAACTATGCGCGATAACTGAGTTATCTTTTATCTAGTTTAGGTTTTCCCAAGAACTTTCATTTGTGAATTATTTGCTGTTATCGCCTTAATTTAGTGCGAGTTTGTGGTAATCAGTTCCAACTTGCGCTGCTGCACTGCTACAGGAATATTTCTGTTTTTGTTTTGTCTTCNNNNTCAAGAGTATGATATGGATACTATTGGTTATTCAAATAAAAATAATCCAAAATCTCAACTTAGAATAAAGGATATGGAAAACAATCTTGATATAGTTGACATTTGGAGAGTGAAACATCCTAATGTAAAACGATACACATTGAGGGAGCCAAACCGAAAACAGAGTAGATTAGATTACTTTTCAGTCTCATCAGATATTGAGTCATCTGTATTGGCAACAGATAAAGGAGTCAGCTATAGAACAGACCACTCATCGGTTAGTCTTAAACTACAGTTTTTAGATTTAAGCAGAGGTCCAGGAACTTGAAAATTTAATAATAGCTTTTTTTCATGATGTTGAATTTGTAAATAAAGTAAAAGAAGTAATAAAAAATGTGATTGTTGAATATGAAGTGGATCCAAACATTGATTTTGATAACCCAGAAAAAGTTTTCTCTGTTGACAGCCATCTACTATGTGAGACTATGAAAATGAAAATAAGGGGGCATCTATATCATATAGTTCATGGCTTAAAAAAGAAACAGATAAACAGGAAAAGGAATTATATGCCAAATTAGCTTTATTATAGGATTAAATACTTGGGCTTGTGTAGGGCTTGTATAGGCTTTGCCTGTTGCCCAATCCTTTTCTTTAATGAATAAAATAAGTTTAAAATCAAATACTTTTTTTAGGAAATTCTCCAGCAGCTCACTCACAAACTGAATAAAGTCCGAAGGACTTTATGTAAAGTTTGTGAGTGAGCTGCCGGAGTTTATACATACATAATTTCCTAAAAATCAGTGTTTAATCCTTATAATTCCAACTTTGTACGTTAAAAAATTCGTGATCCGTGTTAACGACGTCTTTATTTGCTGCACTATATTTTTGGGGGGCAGATTAATGGGCAAACGGAATTATTGAAAAATATTTCCGTTTGCTATTCATGACGTTGACCAATGAAAATGAACGTTACAATTACATTTGGAATTATTGAATAATAACCTTTCTGAGAATATAGGTAGTGGAGCCAATATAGATAAATTAATAGTAGATATAGATAAAGTAGAAAAGGAAATAAGAATTATAAGAGATAAAAAGATAAGTGGTATAATTACAAAGGGCAAAGGCAAAATGGCAAGCAGAAGGGGAGAGAAGTACCCGTTATTTTTGTAACTTAAAATTATACTGAAAAGGTGATTTCAAAAATGTTTGTTAGAAATGAGGAAGCAATTACAGATCCTAAATTAATTATGTTAGAACAAAAGGAATTTTATAAAAAAAAAAAACTGTATACTAGTTCAAATCCAAAATTAGAAAATATCCATAAATCACTATTTTTGAATAATGGAAATCCTTATATTATAAAACCATCAGAGGAAAAAATACTATCCGGTGAAGGAAATATAACCTTACAGGAATGTCATAGTGCTTTGAAAAATATAAAGAACTTCAAGTCTCCCGGTATAGATGGCTTCTCAGCAGAATTCTACAAGTTTTTTTGGAATGATATAAAATATATTCTGCTAAATAGTCTAAATGAAAGTATAGAAAAAGGAAAGTTTTCTATACGTCAACGCCAAGGTATGATTACATGCTTACCTAAAGAAGGTAAAAATAAATATTATATGAAAAGTTGGCGTCCAATCACACTCCTAAATGCAGATGTAAAATTAGCATCAGCCTGTATAGCCAGCAGATTAAAACCGGTTTTACAGAATATTATAAGTGAAACTCAAAAAGGTTTTTTGAAAGGAAGGTATATTGGGGAATGTATAAGAATTATTATGGACTTAAGAGAAAAATTGGAAAATGAAGAGGTTCCTGGACTCCTGGTTTTAATAGATTTTGAAAAAGCTTTTGATATGGTTGAGTGGTCATTTATCGAAAAAACTTTAGAATTTTATGGTTTTGGTCCTTCATTATGTAAGTGGGTAAAAGGTTGATACTGTGATATAACAAGTATAGTGGTGAATAATGGACACTTGTCACCCTTCTTCTCCCTTGAGAGGGGGGTTAGGCAGGGAGATCCATTATCCCCGTATCTATTTATTTTAGTTCTTGAGTTACTGAGTGCAGCACTCAAGAATGACCCAAATATAGGTGGTGTTAAGATAAATGATTCAGAATATCTATTAAGCCAATATGCAGATGACTCTTCCCTTACCTTGGATAATGATCCAAAATCACTTGAAAGTGTATTATTTATCTTTGAAAAATTCTCTGAATGTGCTGGACTAAGAGTAAACTTGGAGAAAACAGTGGCAATAAGGATTGGCTCAAAGATTGGTTCAGAAGAATCCTTTTTACCCGATAAAAATCTAGTTTGGAACACATCGGGTAAATTTAAATTATTAGGTATTAATTTTAATTTGTTTGATAAAGATAAAACATTGTGTAACTTTTCAGAAAAAATTTCGAAATAGCGAAATCTGTTAAATTTGTGGGCTTATAGGGATTTAACATACATCGGTAAGGTTACTGTGTTAAAAACTTTAGCCTTGCCTAGCTCTGTTGGTTCAATGTTTGACAGTCCAGCCAAACCCTGCAGACTCAGTTTTTCAAGATATACAAGATATTTTCTATAAATTTATTTGGGATGGAAAACCTGATAAAGTTAAAAGATCAGTGATGGTAAATGATTTAGAGGGTGGGGGTTTGAGGGTACCTCATATCCGGTCTTTCTGTTATGCACTAAAAATGACATGGTTGACGAAACTGCTTGATCCCCTAAACCATTCTCCTTGGAAAATATTACTGTTAAGTACTTTAGAAGAATTTGGTGGTGAAAAAGTTTTGACACTGAATAAAGAGGGCATGAAGTGGGTTTCAAAGAAATTGAATGCGTTTTGGAAGGATATTATTTACAATTTTTCAAAACTTATTGAGGAGGATAATTCGATTGAATTAGAAGATTCATACAATATTTTTGTGGCTGAATAAAAATATACAAATTTGTGGTGAAATGATAATTAAAACAAAACAACGGCAGTAGAATACCGAAGGAACAAAGCACAAGATTACACAAATCATAGTCCAGAGACAAGGCAAAAGCAAGAACACCAAAAGACCGAAGACCAGAGACACCACATGCCCACAAAACACACGAACATTACATATACAACACAAAAAACTAAAGCACTAACAGTGTGAACTCTCAATAAACAAGAGTGACATCAGGTGC
>MJUU01055301.1:26166-42196 GCA_002080025.1 Modiolus philippinarum | reverse complement strand
AAGAAAGAAAAAGAAGATGTGGAGACATTGTCAGACTGGATCAAGTCGATAAAGACATTAATCATGAATCGTATCTGGCGCTTGAAAACATCTATGAAAACTAGACACCCAGTATATTTAATCATCCTCTTGTTGCTAAAACATTGACAAACCTCCAGGAAAAATACGTCATAGTACCTGCAGACAAAGCTTCTAACAATATTGTGTTTGTATGCAAGAAACACTATTTAGATCGTCTTGTTAAGGAGATGGTATTGACACCTCATCTGGCAATCCTACTTATTCCACAACTACATTACCAAGGGACGAGATAATCACAAATCACACTTCTGTGTTAGCATCATTCGGTATCAAAGTTGATGAGAATAACATTTATCTCCCTTATATTTACTTGGTGCCTAAGCTTCACAAGAATCCCTACAAACAGAGACTCATTGCAGGATCTGCCAGATACACCAATCAGCCCATATCCAAACTCCTTACCGCTTTACTGACTGCAGTTAGAGATGGTCTAAAAAGCTACTGCGAAAAAGCCTATTCCACGACCGGCGTGAATCAGATGCGGATTCTTAAAAATTCCAAAGATCCCCTTGAACAGCTCTCCTCAAACAGTCTCGAATACTGCAATAGCATTCAAACTTTTGATTTTCTACCCTTTATACAACTCTTCCCCATAATAAACTTAAAACAGTAATTTCCGATCCGATATATCAATGTTTCTGTACCAAAAACGGAGAACGCAGGTTTTCCTATCTGGTAATAGGAAAAGATATAACATACTTTGTTAAGAACCACACTGAGGCAAACAAGAAATACAGTGAAAATGACGTGATTAAGATGCTTGAATTTTTGATCGACAACATTTTTGTTGAATATGGAGGCCGTGTTTTTCAACAGACAATAGGGATTCCTATGGGAACAAATTGTCCGCCACTTTTAGCTGACCTTTTCCTTTTTTCGTATAAAGCAAACTAGCCCTGACTTTTAATTTCAGCTTCATATATATATAGACGATGTACTTTCTCTTGATAACCCAAAATTTAAAGAATATTTACATCGCATCTACCCCAGTGAACTTGAAATTAAAGAGACATCCGATACACCCGATTTTGCTTCCTTGACCTTTTGTTATACATTGACAAGCATGGACGTCTGAAATCTAGATTATATGACAAACGTGATGATTTTGACTTTCCAATTGTGAACTTTCCATTTCTCTGCAGCAATATACCTGCATCCCCAGCATTTGGAGTATATATTTCACAATTTATTCGTTACTGTAGAGCGTGCAGTACATACAGTGACTTTGTGGAAAGAGCAAAAGCACTGTCACAAAAACTGCTGAGTCAGGGATATGTTCAGCCGTTGTAACTTTCGTCCTTCAGAAATTATATGGCCGTCACCACGACATCATAGATAGATATGAAATGTCAGTGTCACAAATGAAAACTGACATTTTCAGCAAGATTCACGTCTTCCTGGATTTGACATTACCGGTTTTGACTTTACCCTGGATTGACCCACTGACAGTGTGACGGGTGCTGTATACAGAGCAGGACATGCTTACCCTTCCGGACCACCTGATGTCACTCACACTGTCAGTGCTTTAGTTTTTTGTGTTGTCTTGTAAAATTTTTTTCTTCGTTAGTGATGTTTTTGGTATCAATTTGTTCTTGTCTATGTTTGAATACTAAAGTGATTACAAAAACTTTTCAAAATTTCACCTTGGTACTGTTTGAGGTTAGAGAAGTTACACGTACTATGGTCCATAATTGGTTTAGTCCCAGGGTTAGAAACTGACAATAACCAATCAGTAACCTCACAGATCTTTCAAAACATATGCCTCACTGACCATGTGACGGGTGCTGTATACAGAGCAGGACATGCTTACCCTTCCGGAGCACCTGATTTCACTGTTTGTTTAGAGCTAACACTGTTAGTGCTTTAGTTTTTTGTGTTGTATATGTAATAGTCGTGTGTTTTGTGGGCATGTGGTGTCTTTGGTCTTCCGTCTTCTGGTGTTCTTGCTTTTGCCTTGTCTCTGGACCTTGATTTGTGTAATCTTGTGCTTTGTTCCTTCGGTATTCTACTGCCGTTGTTTAGAGTCTTACATCGGTCTCGTTTGAAGAGTTAAAGGTTTAAAAGACATAAGAAAGTAAATGAGAACCAAACCGTCCAAAATAAATAATCCAAGGACAATGACAATATCGGAAAAACAAAGAAAAATCTCAGAAACCAAAGAGTAATATTTGAAGTACTTGGACACAGAAGTCTAGGAAGAGAGTCCGACACATTTTTGCCTTGCATTCTAATCGTTGTTTGACTGTTTCTTTCCCTTTCAACATTAACAAACTAAAACGAGTCGAAACGAATCGTCCTGTCCTAGTAGCATAATACATTTACAATAGGTCTGAGTGCAGGAGTGTTTTAGTGATCATGATTTATGAATCTAAGAGGTAGTTTTTAAGTTTCATTTTGTCATTCTAGAGCAAACAACAGTCGAATAAACTGTACATGATAAAATTGGTGTGAATTAATCAATCGCTGAAACATTCCTCAATTTTAGTGACATCATCTTACGTTGATCTATTTTCCCTACATTTAGGCATTTCTTCTTGAAATGTTCTGAATTCGTAATTTATATTTTAAAGTGAAGGTATATTGATGATGCATGAATAAATAAATTAGCAGATTTTGCATATTTTAAGGCTATAATAACTCTTGACCTTCATCAATTGGGCTGTCATATATACCTTCTTTTATTCTTATTGTACCACCCGATGAAGCCAGAATTACAATAACTTCAGTATGTAATTATTTATTACAACCGAGTGGAAGGCTCTAGTGGTTGAGAGTATATACCAAACCAAGTAGTGAGTAAATCATTGCCGGATATTTGGAATTCGCAAGAGTACTTGCCTCATATGAAGCCCTTTTTTATATTATTTTGGCTTTCCATTTTGATCCTACAGGATAAATTTTCTATATTTAAATTTTATTAATATTTCGTTTAATGGTTTTCCAGATGTTTTCAGTTTAATCTGATTGAAGAGACATAAGTTGACTACTATACAACTGCTTGGGTATTAAGTCATATTTAAAAAAAGAACAAGAAAAATATACTAACCCACTGTCGTGGAAGACGTTGTATCAGCTTGTGTGGTCGCTACAGCTTGGGTAGATGTTGTAGAGTCAGTAGTAGCTACTGTAGTTGAAGTATGCGGGTCAGTTGACGTTTTCAATCCAGAAGTTACTACAGCGGTTGTAGTTACTGTGGCATCCTGTGTAAATGTCGTCGAATCAGTACCCTTTACAATGGTTGAAGTTAATGTGTCAGATTGTGTAGAGACTATTGAGTCAGTTACAGCTACACTTGTAGAAGTAAGCGTGTCAGCTTCAGTAACTATTGTAGTGCTTGTAGTTATTGTGTTTGGCTGTGTAGATTTTGCTGATACCTTATCAGCTTCCGGTGACATTGTCAAATCAGTAACTGATATAGTGCTTGAAGTTACTACGTCGGTATGTGTAGATATTTCAGAGGTTTTTACAATGGTTGAAGTTTCTCTGTCAGACTGAGTGGACGTCGCCGATTCAGTAACAGGTACAGTGCTTGACGTTGTAAAATCTGTAGTTACTGCAATGCCTGTAGTTAATGTAATTGCTTCTGTTGATGTTGCTGAGTCGGGGGGTTTTACAGTTGTTGAAGTCAAGGTGGCAGCTTGTGTAGAAAATCCCGAGTCTGAAGTCCCTGTAGATGTCGTAGTAATTGTGTTAGCCTCCGTTGATGTAGCTGATTCAGTTAACATCTCAGTGGTTGAAGTTTCCCTGGTAGCCTGTGTAGACATTGCAAAGCCATTTACTGTTACAGTACTTGAACTAGCTATGGCAACTTGTGTAGATATTAATGAGTCCGTACTTATTGTAGTGTTTGAGCCACTTGTGATATCTTGTGCTGTAGTTCCTACAGTCGATATCATGTCTGATGTGAGCGTTGATGATGTAGAAGCTGATGTAGTGCCTGAAGTTATTCTTTCAACAGAGGTTAACGTCCAAAACTCTGTAGTTGCTGAAGTAGTTGTTGCACTCGAGTCAGTATTTGAGGCAACTGATGAGTCAGTAGTTGCTGAAGTACTTGTAGAACTAATGTAAACTCGTGGTGATGTTGACGACTCAGTTCTTGTAACAGCACTCCTAGAACTTGTCTTCGATGAGTCAGTAGTTCCTATGTCAGATGTTGCGGAAGTTAATGAGTCAGTAGTATCCATGGAACTGGTATAGTCAGTTTGATGGGACGTTACAGAATCAGTACTCACTTCAATGCTTGTAGAACTAATGTCTGCATTTGTAGAAGTTGTTTCTCCTAATGGAGACTTTGAGTCGTCTGTTGTTGAAACGGCACTTGTAGAAGTTGTCTCCCCTAATGAAGACTTTGAACCGTCTGTTGTAATGGATCTTGTAAAAGATGATTCTGCTAATGGGGATGTTGTAGTGGTTGCTACAGGACTTGAAGAAATAGTGTCAGTTTGTGAAGATGTTGAAGAGTCGGTAGTAACTGCAGCACTGAAAGAACTGGTGACACTTCCTGTGGGTGTCGTTGTTTCATACTGTGTTTCTGTGCTTGTCAACGTGTTGTCAGATTGTGTGGATGTTTCTGTGCTTGTCAACGTGTTGTCAGATTGTGTGGATGTTTCTGAGCTTGTCAACGTGTTGTCAGATTGTGTGGATGTTTGTGTAATAGCTATCAATTAAAACAATTAAAATATAGCAAAACTATCTATCTACAAAGACCAACGTAATCTTAGTTTATTGAAAAATATAAAGAAAGAACAAAGCAAAAAAGAATTTATGTTTTATTACATATATTGATCTTCAGAGTTATAATTATCCAAATATTTCCCCAGATTTAGAATAATCGAATTCTTCTAAATGATTTTACTGGCGCTCTTTTCTGGCCTAAATTTGGCAAGATGATATAAAAGTAATAACAACTTACCTGTAGTGCTTATAGAACTTGTGTCGATTTGTTCCGTCGTTGCATCGTCAGTAGTTGTTGCTTAAAGTATAAATATGTAGACTATAATTCAAAACAATATTTATGTCTTCAAACACTTTAAACAATTAAATGTTTACAATATTGTCATTCTCAAAGTATATTATTTAAAGTAGTTTTTAACATAGTCTTTTTGAAAGACATTGAAGTTCAGTTTTTTAAGGTGTCTCAGTGGTATTATTCCGCCAGTTTTGTTTTATACTTGTTCATTTAGGTTTCATACATTTAGAAATGTAACAAAATAATTCTTAAAATTGAAATAAAGTTTCAAAGTATTTGAAAGTTTTATTCCTCACCAATTTTACAACATTTTCAATAAAAAAAGTTGAACTAAAACATGTGTGCTTTAAATCTGTAGCTGGATATACAGAACACAGAATTTAAGCAAGGGAGATAATTTGAAAAAAAGAATTTCATATAGATATCACTAGAGAAATTAGCATTTCAAAGTTTATCTCGCTTGTTTGAACGGTAACCCTTAATTTTTATTTTTTATATGCAAACAATATAATGCGTTTAAAACACATGCAACGTATGAACAAAATCTGTAATAGATTTTTGAATTTATCCACTCATTTAGTAATTTTCCTTATCATTTCTTTGTAAAATCCTTAAATTTTCAATTTCAGTTTTTTCGCTTAAATGCAAGGTAACCCCCAAATTTTATTTTATATTTTGAATAATAATACAATTATGTCTCCACACAGAAAATTTCACAAAATTCTATAACAGGAAATTAATACCCTGCAGACACCTTAAACAGAATACATATTTTTCTTTTTTATGGACAGTCGGAACAGAAAATGAAAACAAATATCGACGGTATAAACAGAAAATGGAACAAATCATTCTCAAAATTTTTGAAAATTTTTTGAAAATTTCAAAATTTTTATTTTCTGTTCTTTCAAAAATAATATATACAAGTGGTAAAATTAATTCCAGTTTAGTAGTTTACATATGTACCTGGTTATTCTAAAACACAGTTCTCTACCGTATATAAAACAGGACAACACCTGTATGTATATACTAAGTTTACATGTACCTGGTAATTCTAAGTCACAGTTCTCTCCCGTATATAAAACAGGACAACACCTGTATGTGTATACTAAGTTTACATGTACCTGGTAATTCTATATCACAGTTCTCTCCTGTATATAAAACAGGACAACACCTGTGTACCTGATAATTCTATATCACAATACTCTCTCGTATATAAAACAGGACACATCTGTATGTGTATACTAAGTTTACATTTACCTGGTAATTCTATATCACAGTTCTCTCCCGTATATAAAGCAGGACAACATGTGCATGTGTATACTAAGTTTACATGTACCTTGTAATTCTATATCACAGTTCTCTCCCGTATATGAAACAGGACAACACCTGTATGTATATACTAACTTTACACAATTTTCGTTATTCTGGCATGGAGAATGAGAACATTGATTTATATCTGTAAAATAAAGATTGTATGTATGGTATTGCAGATACAGAATGAAATGGTTAGTCTTGAACTTACAATGAGGTATGAGCAGGCTAATCGTTGAAAGTCTCANTCTACAAATACATGGTAAAAAACAAGCAAAGGAACAACGCTTTTATTGTTGTTCTTCATCTTGAAGTCACCATGAGGCCTTCAACAATGAGCTTTGCTCATACCTCATAGTAAGTTCAAGACGGCCCCTAGCACCGGTTTAAGCGGAATTCTTTTAAGTTTACATGTACCTGGTAATTCTATATCACAGTTCTCTCCTGTATATAAAACAGGACAACACCTGTATGCATATACTAAGTTTACATGTACCTGATAATTCTATATCACAATACTCTTTCGTATATAAAACAGGACAACACCTGTATGTGTATACTAAGTTTACATTTACCTGGTAATTCTATATCACAGTTCTCTCCCGTATATAAAGCAGGACAACACCTGCATGTGTATACTAAGTTTACATTTACCTGGTAATTCTATATCACAGTTCTCTCCCGTATATGAAACAGGACAACACCTGTATGTATATACTAAGTTTACACAATTTTCGTTATTCTGGCATGGAGAATGAGAACATTGATTTATATCTGTAAAATAAAGATTGTATGTATGGTATTGCAGATACAGAATGAAATGGTTAGTCTTGAACTTACAATGAGGTATGAGCAGGCTAATCGTTGAAAGTCTCATGGCAACTTGAAGAAAAGAACAGTGCAATTGCTTGGTTTCAGTTTGTGATTGCAGGGACTTTGTTTAATGTTCATTTACTCGATACCCTTACAATTTGTTTGTGCTTCGTTTTGTATTAATATTACCCTTTCTACCAAAAACACATTCCCTCCATTGCCAGTGCTTCAGTTTTGTGCCGTTCTCGTTCATTTTTGTTTATTTGATTGTCTAGACAAACTGTATCAATTGGTGTTGGGTATGAATTGCCGTGATTTTTTATTTTTGAATTCCCCCCTTTTATCAGTTTTGCTCCGTTATTCGTTTGCCGATGTACTCCAAAAATCACTACTTAATGAAGGAGATGGGTGAATATTGTTCACATCTGTTTGAAGACCCTCAGGTGACATCAAGATGTAGACTGGAATAAAAGCCCTGTCCTTGATAAAGTGGAGTTTTCTGTGTGAATATTGTTCACATCTGTTTGAAGACCCTCAGGTGACATCAAGATGTAGACTGGAATAAAAGCCCTGTCCTTGATAAAGTGGAGTTTTCTGTGTATCGTATGCATTTTTGTCACATGCACATTCACTCCATATCCTTTCATTTTTCCTATTGACAATTCATTTGCAACCCCACTAACAGACTCTCCACCATACCAAGGGAGGACATACTAAACAATTAAATAACAGTATTGTCTTTCTTAGGTTCCGATTTAAATGAAGAAAACAGCAACGTGTCTTGTATATACTGGATACTTTTTTTACATAAATACGCTTATAGATATACATTACTTTGGTCTGAAAAATTCACAACATATCCCTCAATAAGCTACTCAAAAAATTGGCAAAAAATTTATCATCAAAAAACTTCACATTGCAACAGTGTCTATAAACATGCATTTGATTTTTTACACTCAATATTACTCTACATGATAAGTAAGTACTCCGGGACATAGACCGGACTTTCTGTACTGAAAAGGGTAAAAAATTATTTTGTGCTAGGTAAAGCCAACACACTGATTCTAATAAAACATGCAAAGAGAATGATGTCCTCGCAATGACGGAATTTTAAGATTGATTATATATTTACCGATTTTGGAGGGCAAGTATCCCACCCGATAACAGGAGTACCTATGGATACTAAATGTTTTCCATTTTTAGCCGATTTGCAAGCTAAAGTAAGGTTCATACAGCTAATTTACAAAAGGAGACAGAAAGCTAGCCAAGTACTTTAATTTAAGTTTCCGTTATTTAGATGACGGGTGCCACGCGTAGAGCATATCCTGCTAACCCTTCCGCAACACCTGAAGATACTCCTGGTTTTCAGTGGGAGGTCACCCTGTCAGTGCTTTGGTTTTTTGTGTTGTCATGTTAATCACACTGTTATATTTTATCTTTATCTATGTTGATAGTGCGTGTGGTACAGATTCGATATTGTATGTACATAAATATCATAAATTGATCTGTTTGACAGTTAGAGAAGTAACGCGCACAATGAATATTAATTTTCTTCGTCTCAGAGTTAGAATGTGACATAAACCAGTCAGCTACCGAAGAGATCTTTCAACATGTTTAAGCCGGCTGTGTGACTGGTACCAAATGTGGAGTATACTTAGTATCATACTTACCATTCCGGAACACTTGTGAGGGTTTACACTGCTAGTGCTTTAGTTTTGTGGTGTTCATGATAATTTTTGTTCATTAGTTTTGTTTATGCATGTTGTCTCAATTTGTGTTTAAACTTAATTGCCGTGATTTTTATTTGATTACAGAATTTCTGCTTTCTCCCTTTCTGCTTCGGGTTTTCCCGATGTACTTCAAATAAGTCAAAAAAGATCTTTTTTTTTCAGGAAAAGATAACGCATTTTCAGATGGTAAAAAATGGCGGGTTGTTCGATAACATTTTTGTGCCGTTAAGCAGATCGAAGTCTGTAGTCTATTACAGACATGTGCATTCTTATGGGTACTATTACTCTCTGATTTGATTGACTTAATTTATACAGGATCAACAAAAAAATTATGTCCAAGCCTTATGTTTTACTAGGTAAAGATTATAAGCATTTAAAAAATCAATACAATTTATTCAGAATTTGCTTGAATCTTAGTTGTAGTTCGTCTGAAAACCAAACGAATGAAAGTAAAATATTGTAAATTTGATTTTTATAGCAGCTATTACCTATTTCAACTATTCAGTTCTTTTATCGAATCAGTACAAACTTTTTATATTATTTTTTGACTGGTGCAACGGGACTATCCTGAAAACACAATCTCAATAAACGTTAAACAAGGTTAACAGGCATAATAACATTATAATAGGGTTAAAAGAAAGTGAGAACCAAACAATCAGTCTAAAACGAACAATCCAAGGACAATTGCAACATCGGAAAAACAAAAAAACAAAGACATAACATGAGCACACCACAGAAAAGAAAAATGAAAAGAACTATTCATTCAAAAATGTACATATGCTGTCCCATATCACTGCTTAAATGGTCTGTTGCTAGGTCAAGATCCATGTGGCCATTGCACGGTTGTACAAACATTTACCCTGCCTAGATTCAATGAAATGAAAAAGCTAATAAGCAAGTAACATCTAATCAAATGTCCTCACCAGATAGTGGATCCGTTGTTGTTCCATAGAAAGTAAGAGACCATGAGAGTAACATCACTGTAAAAATACGAATTACATATTATATACATAAATATAAATAGATCTAAAAAACAAGAATTGCTTAAGATTATTCCAATTTAATTTGATTAAGAACATATATTACTTTCACGCTTTAAAGGGTCAACTTTTATGCCAAAAAGCTCATGTATTTATATAATGTCATAGTTACATCGTCTTTAAAAGATTGTGGTAATGGAGTTAGTAGTCTACCTGTATTGGGTTTTATTCGTATGTTTATTAACTATAGGGAACGGGACAGATAAAGGGGAGGTTTGGGTACCCATAAACCGGTTTAACCCTACCGTTGGCTTTTGCTAGTGCCGGTACCAAGTCCGGCTGTCCCGATTTCCTATCGTTGTATACGTTTGTCTTTTATCATATTCGTATTTCTGTGTAGTTCCTAAGTAGAATGCGGCATGTTGGTGTTTCCTGTTATCCTTTTTATCATTTATATGGTACAGACATTTCAAAAGAAATGACAGGTTAAACTAGTTTGAGGGGATGCGGGCGCCTAACCATTCCTTCTATTGCTATCGTGTCCGGTAGCAAGTCAATAGCTATTGAAAGTCCTTAGCAATGAGAAGAAATGGTAATTTCATTTCAAGTTAAAAATGAAGCTTAAATCAAAGTCGGGCCGACATTTCAAATATTTCCAAAAGGGATTTTAGACGCTTACGTTTAAGCAACCATTTAAGAATGAAAATGTAAGTAAAATCAATTAATTTGATGAACCATCTCTTGATAGAACTCTAATGCAAGAAAATATTCCAAAGAGAATACGCCACAATTATATGTCCAGTGTAAATGCTTTTATCATACCCCCGCTTGAAAAGTGGCGGTATATATAATCTTGTTCATAAATATTGGATAATTTTTTGTTGAGAATGCTTGAGATATTTAAGGGCTGTATGTTTTCAAAAATCCGAATAAGCCTTTAATAGTCGCTGAAATTATCACTCACATCATTCTTGTACACGATGGGCATCGGAAATTGCATTTTCGGGAAATTAATGTACACCCAATATTTGATTGAAAAAAATTCCCCTTTTCACCAGAAGGTGGGTTTAAGAACGGGTTGAAGGAGTGCTCTGACAGATTCGTAGAATCAGATACTTTTATAGTTCTCAATTAGAAAACAATGTTAAAGCAAAATATTATACTTTCATCCACACACTTCTGTGCATAATGTTTCCAAACTTCAAATTTTCAAATTTGGCTCAGAAAATATGAATATTTCATATTTATGACCAAGAGTATGTAGTCATAGTGTTGTCCGTTCTTCTGTCCGTAAAACCTGAGGGTACACGTCTCTCATCTTTTACTCCATCTGAACCACTGAATGGATTTTCATTAAACTTTAATACAGTCTTTGTTTTATAATGTAAATATGCATCCCTTATTTCAAAATTTGATTTAATTGAATTTTTGGGTTTCCCGTAGCAAGACATGGACTAATAGCCATTACTTTAGAAGTGGGTACCCATCTCTTATCCGCTACTCTTAGTGAAGCACTGAACAGATTTCACAAAACTTTAACAGTCTTTGTTATGTGCACCTCTTATTTCAGAATTTGATCGTTTTGATCTTTAATTTATGGAATTAAATGAGGGAGCTGGGGTATGTATGAGCTTTGCTCTCAGTTTTCTACTTAATATGGCAATCGATTGTATATACATTTCGAATTTGCGGGTTTTTTTTCACAAACTATAATACATGCAAAAAGAATCATTGAAAGGGGTCTAACGGTAGCTGCTAGTGCTAACTAAATGGGATGTCTTTGTGTGAACTACATGCATATCAACAACGACGTTATTTAGGTAATATCTGACTGCAAAACCCAAAGAGCTAAAGAGAGTTCTAAAACATAAAAAGTCTAAAACAGTCAGTCTTAGGTTGGTGCAAAGGTATCATTCCCGACTTCGAAAGACGGTAGTTTTCTGCATATATATCATTCTTGTAACGCATAATACAGATGATGTTTAACTTCATACAGTTTCACAGTAAGAGATAAAGCCAGGCATGAATCCGTTACCTACTTTTCTATCCATAAGCATCCTTCAAAACCACTTAACAGCCCGGGGCATGCAAAGAAGTGCTTTAGTTTGTACAATATCAATATCTTTGAATTTCCCTTCCTTGTATTTGCGAGGAGTTGGCATTTGTCTTATGCAATTTAATCCGTCATAAGAATCTTTGTTTATGTAAAATGCAAACAAAGCCATAATGTCGGCATTTATTATCAAACTTGTAAATTCCTTCATAGAAGAAAATATCGGCAAAGTATAAAACTTTAATTTGGCCCCTTTTGTTCTTTCCACAAATATCATCCAGTCTAATAGATAGTCCGAGGAATTGTATTTGATAAATAAACTGTCATATTGTTTTCCCTCATTATGTTGCTTTGAATAATGGCATGTTCTACAATCAGTGTCAAAATTAATGGAAAATCCGATGAAATTTTCGTAGTTTTTTACTCTAAACCTGTAAACTGTATAAAAAAAATCACTACTGCTATCGTTGTCATTATTGCTATATTTCAATATTTTAATTATTCATATCGGGTTTTTATTCGTAACGTATAAACCAGAGACGAGAAAATACTTTTTGGGTTTTGGTTGTGAAATATATTTTTAAATTTTGATCACATTGAAATAAAAAAAAACTCCACCGGTAGGGTACGAGAGTGAAACACATGTTTTAAAAAATATTGTGCACAGTTTGGAAAAGCTTATCAGAAGCAGAATCGAGTTCTTTAATAGATATCAGTCTCTTGTTAAAAAATTTGAAGTTTCAGTCCGAACTGGGATTCAAGATTCATTTTTCTACCTAAAACTGGGATGATCATTTCTTTTTACTGTCTACAACCTTTCAATAGCAATTGTTGTTGAGTTGCTACAAAACACTACAGCAATGGAAGTGGAGGTCGGACGCGCCATTTCTTTTGAATTACCTGTACCATTTCAGGACCATTACGGGTGAGTTTCCAACTGCATTGTCTTGTTGCCTCTTGAACTTTGGCTCTTGACAGCTCTGTTCGATAATTTTGTTATAACACCTATTTTCCATGTAGGAAGCGTTAAAAACTTAATAAAAAATCTAATGGCGTTTCAATCTGTATTCTGAAAACTGACCCTTGTGAATTTTACAAACACGTAATTTTACTCACCAACTGAAAGTCCATTGAATGCACCTATTTCCAATGTCCAATTGCCAACAGGACTTTCTCTCCAGAAATGTACTGACATAAATGTCCAGTATAGACTTCCCTGTGACGGAAAGTTGGCTGCATCAGTATATCTGTAGTGCATCAGATGACTTCTGGAACCACTGGGGGATGTCAGATATAGCTCGGTCACACCCCGTAAAGACGTGTAGTTAAACTCAATATCAATTGTGACGTGTTCTAGATATGTAACGTCCGAACAGTCTCCATCATCAACAGAAATCGTATCAAATCCACGTTCGGTTCCAGAAGTAGATCTAGAAAATTTCATCAAGGGAGTACGAATGTCAGAAATTTTGTAATTAGAATTGAAATGCTGACCTTTTAATTTTTTTTAAGAACTTTGCTAATAAAGCAACATGAGCAAAAAAATTTGAAAATCCATAATGAATTTTACCCTGTTTGAATGGATAAAACCTGAGGATATCGAATGCTTCTGAAATCTGACGGTCATACTCCCTGAACACTTTTTTTTAAATTTGAACGTGATAAAAAAAGGATACAAATGGCGTAAATGTAGATATACGACTTTTTAATTCACATTTGATAAGCTCTGATTTTATATAATCACATGATGTTTTTATAGACTTTTGATTAGTTTTACCTTTTCCCTTTTATGTCTGCACTGAAGATACAAAAGTTACCTAAAAAGACTTCTGAAGAGATATCATTCTCATACAATATCCATAATTTGATATATTACCACTGGGTCTATGTCACCGATTGTTGACTTCAGTTCTCATGGATATAACAGACATAGGGGTCAAGTATTCAGTAATAGACTGTATAGGGTGAGTGTTCGTGCGAGAGGTTTTGTAATGTATTTTTGTCTTGTTTTATTCGATTAAACGACTTTCTTTGTAATTGTCATTCTTCAAAATCCAATATAGCATTAAATCAAAAACTTTATTGAAAGCTAATAAAAGGTATAAAACTATGGATTTATATTTACTAAATTCAAATATCCGTCCCTTGCTGGAATTCGTGTTAATTTCTGATAACGCTAGCGTTCCAGGACAAGCATACCTTTCCGGAGCACCCGATGCAACTCCATGTAAAAAGTAAGCTATTTTTTTCTGGCAATCTGTATATATATTGCCCACATTTCACGATTTTACTTGCCAAGGTTTCTTACAATCAACTCGATGAGTACACTGTGATCATTTATATGTTGTATGGTCTTTTGGTCACTTTGCCGGGAACAGCTGACAGTGTTTTTACGAGTAATTCGCCCGATATATTTTGTTCGTTGACGAACCCGCATCCATGACAAAATGGATACATGGATTCCGATCAAACCGATGTTAGGGGCTTAAACTTACTATGAGGTAGGAGTGCTTGCTCTTTGTTGAAGGCCTCAAGGTGACCTCAAGATTAAGAACAACAATGAAAGCGTTGTTCCATTTGCTTAATCATACCATGTATTCATAGGGATTTTGGCCTATGTGCATTTACTCCATATCCCTTTATGTGTTCATTCGTGGCAGTTCATACTATAAGTGCCTTAGTTCTGAATGTCATGTTTTTAATTCCGTCCTCGTGGCTTGATCATGTCTTTGTTTTGTCTTTGTCTTTCTGTGTTCTTGTTTTTGCAATGCCTTGGACTTTGAATTTTGTGATAACCACATTTCTTCTTCCTTCGGTATTCTACTGCAGTTGTTTCTGTAGCAGCTGTCTTTAATAGTGACTATTTGATAAGCTGAAACAATTGTCTATGAGTGTGGTTAGTAGTCTAAGAAATATAACCATCACTTACACAAATGGTGTACTGTTGTATGTGGTACAGTTTTGTTGATCAGGAACCGTTGTCCAATTTATCGCATGATCTACCATTGCTTTCGCATTTATCAAACCGAACCCTAACACTTGGCTATCTACATGGAATAAAATAATATCAGATTTATAATATAAATAACAGAATGTTTCTGAGATTAACAATGAAAGGATATAGAGTAAAAGTGACACAAAGTCTCTACTAATAGTTGGTAAAATCTATCAATGTAATAACGCTTTTATTGTTCATTTTCATCTTGAAGTCACCATGAGCCCTTCAACTATTAGTTCTACTCACACCTTGTGGTAATTTGAAGACTGTCCCTAGTACCGGTTTGAAGGAATGTATATGTAAAATTTCGAACCATGCTACATCATTGTTTGTTTTTACTCATAGATAAGGGGTTGTCAACAAGCATAAAATAAACTGGCAAAGTGTTCTTACAACTGCTGTTATCTGTTGCAAAAATCACAACATCAGAGCATTCATCGAGTCAGCTGCAAGAAAACTCATAATAGAATAGTTAGATGTGGGCACAATCAACAGAATGGTCACGATAAAATTTGGGTACTACAAAAAATAAATTTGAAAGTAAGTATAGCATGAGAGCATGGATCACTAAAATGGATTTCATGCGCATAAAATAAATGGATACGATTCTACCTTATACTTCCAATAAAGTCATAGTGACACAACATTCATCAATATAAAAATAAGATATAAGGATATAAAGATATTCTGCACCCAATAATCAAATAATATGTATATGTGAGAGAAATCCTGAAAATGATCAGAGGAATCCCAAACAGACAAACCCCCTTTTAAGCTGTCAGTAATATAAATCATGAGAAAATTTTTATAAACGTAGTTCTTGACAATATTACAAGATTATGTTTATTATAGGAATAAAAATAATGTTTTTGGAGGAGTTTATCGATGTGTAAACGCGGCCGACTCACTCACTTTTTTGAACAGAGCAAAAACACTGTCCCAAAAGCTGCTTAGTCGGGGATTTGTTCAACCTTTGTTAATTTCACCCCTCAAGAAATTCTATGGCCGTCACCATAGCATCATTGAAAGATATGACGTGTCAGTATCCCAAATGAAAGTGGACATTTTCAGCTAGATTCACGTCTTCCCGGATTT
>MJUU01055301.1:8532-25984 GCA_002080025.1 Modiolus philippinarum | reverse complement strand
TTTTGTGTCTAACGTCATTGTTTTCTGTGTTCTCGTTTTTGCCCTGTCTTTGGACTTCGATTTTTGTGAATTTTACCCCTTTGTTCCTTCGGTATTCTACTGCCGTTGTCACAAACTAAATAAAGTCCGAAGGACTTTATATAGAGTTTGTGAGTGAAAGGTCGCGTTTACACATCCATAAACTCCTCCAAAATTATTTTTATTTCTTATAATTCCAATCCTTTGAACTCAAAACAATGTTTTCACTGAATTTGATGGCACCATATACTGCACTATTTAACGTCGGAGTGTATTAATGGGCAAGAAAAGTTTATCGAGAAAATAACTTCTTTGTTGTTCCTGACTTTGACCAATGAAATTTGACGTTGTATTAGCAATTGGAATTATATTTCAATAAAACGTTAACCTGCATTGATTCACGAACAATTTATAAATAATTTATTAGCGTCGGCGGCTCGTTGGAGATTTGTACCAATTATTTTCGTTAATATTTTACACAGAGCGTAGCGCGGTGGAGACAGGGGTAAAATAAACAAAACAGATGTACTCTTATATGTACATCGACTATAAACCAGTGGCAAAAAAGAATTTCCTTTGTAATCTACAGACATTATAATAAGTTTTACTGACGTTTTGTATACAAATCATATTATGACGTCGCATATGTAATCGTTCAGACTGTTTTGACGTCGCTTCTAATACATGTACATCGTAAAGTGGCAATTGAACTGCGGAACATTACTACAATTTGAACGTCATATCTTTCCATCTTATAGTTTTTTTAAATGCAACACAAAAAGTTCACCAACCGTGGAAGCTTTATATTTTAATGTGGTTCAATCTTGCTTAATGATGAAAGACAACAATAAAAACAAGTTTTGTTGTTATGCCAGATATTGCATAAACGTTCCTTTGTGCAGTTGCACTCATAAAATTTGATTTTAAACAAAACTGGCTTAATATTAATTACCATACAAAATGAGTTTATTCTTACATTCTTTGTGAGCACCATTGATCGTGAAATTGCTGTACCTGTCAGTAAATCCGTCCAAGCTGGATGCTAGAACAATTAAGTGTTGTATATCTCTCCATGTTAAGTTAGGACTGAAATCAAAAACCAAACAAAATCGTTTAAAAGAAAGATAGTGTTTTCACATACACTCGCATCTCCAAGACTAATCAGTCTAATATTGAAAACAGCAAGATACTAAATTTTCAGTTGATTTATTATTTTTCGACCATCGTTGTCTCAGATAAATACATATAAAAATATATCGGTCTCTCTGGATTGTTTTGGTAAGTTTTATTATGGGTGAAAACAAATTTTCTGGAGTTGGTTGAAAAATAAAGCCTAAAATGTACACACAACGAAATTTGCCACCATGCGTTTTTTTTTTTTTTTTTCTAAATTCAATTTCGCAATTTACATTTAATTAAAAGGTTTTACATTACCCTAACATGTAAATTTTTCCAAAAAGAGGGATTATGTGGGATTCACTCAACACCGCTGTTTCCCCGAGAACTCAAATTTAATGCCCTGGGCCTAAGTATACCACATGCAACGCGAGGCTTTTCTTTTAATGACAGGAAATGTACTAGTTATTTTTTGATCGGTTGGTTAGATCCTAGTGTGTTCATTAAATTAGTGTGTCCATAAAATAAATGTTCGGATCTACAAAATCCATTTTATAAGGTTTTAAAAACAAATCATTGCAAGCGGTAGAAATAACAAGGGATCAGTGAGCCCTGCTCACTAGTAATACCCCCGCTCTAACTTCCAGCATCTAATAACCTAACTACGTTGGTAACCAAAATGTAACCCCCAACAAGTCTTAAATGCATCACACAATATGACAGGACTATGCAAAGCTTCTGACAAAATTTCATGTTTGTATCATTTATCATTGCAGAGAAAAGCTTGACGAAAGTTTTGACGGACGGACGGACGGAATGTTGAAAAATTGACTAAGTCTGTAAACAAGAAGTAGTATCCCGACAGGTCTGAAAATGCATCCCACAATATGGCTTGACTATATAAAGCTTCTAACAAAATTTCAAGTTTGTATCTTTAACCATTGCACAGAAAAGTCGTTAAACAGGAAGTAGTACCCCGACAGGTCTGAAAAAAAGGTTCCACATTATGGCATAACTTATAAAGCTTCTGACAAATTTGTATCATTATACATTGCAGAGAAAAGGCTTTATGAAAGTTGTAACGGACGAAATTACGGACACGGGCAAAACATTATACCCCTTCCTCCTTCGGGGCGGGGGTATAAAAACATTCACCTAAACATTTCACAAAGAAATATAGTTTATTACAGGGAAACGGGATATTGAAAGTGGAGGTTTAGGTATCCAAATTATCCAAGCGACAAGTGACATAAATCACATTTGAATACTTAGTGACTAAATACCGAAGTTACTGTGAATTTTAATTCTGCATATGCGCATTTCGACAACTTATGTCTCTTCAGTGCAGATAAAATCTAAACGTTTGGAAGACCATAAACTCAAAGATGTTTAAAAACTGGTAGAGAACAAATAACCAATATGATCTAAACGTAAAGCCAAAATCAGCTAAGGACAGAGCTTTGCATGAGGGAGATACTCCTAAGTTTTCAGCAAAATTTAGAAAAAAATAGATATTGTAAGGTTCAAAATAGAATCGGCTTTCGGGTCAGCACCGAAGTATTGACTACTGGGCTGGTGAATACCCTCGGGGACTAACAGTCCACCAGCAGTGGATTAAGTAAGATTTATTGGAATATTTTAAATCATTTTCTTTTTCTCAAGTACATTCTCATAAAACATTTGATTTTCCACACCCTTTGCCACGTTTCCTAACGATAAAATGAAATCACGAATCAAAAATACCATTCAAAGGACCTTTGCCAATTAAAAAAAATGATTTTTCAGGTTATAACTTCACATGTTTTCAAAATCAAATTTAAAATGAAAAATATGTTCCAATGATAACCAGTTGTGCATTATACCTGATTTCCATATTTGTCACATTTGGAGGTGCTGTTCATCAACAGCATCAACGAGCAGCGATTTCTTGTTCCTCTAATCGCATACGTGTTTGAATTCTCCTACAAAACTGAAATTTGTCAGGGCCTTTTAATTTAAGCTTATATAATATAGATGCCAGATCCTTCATCCTCACTTATAGATCCGTTGATAATGTTCTTTCCAGTAATAACATATCTTTTGTGAAAGGGATCCAATTAATAAACCCCCCAGAACTAGATATGAAAAAAACGACAAAACCTACTAGATCTATATCTTTTTGGACTAACATCTTAAATTTGATCATTTCAGTACTACAATTTACGACAAAACGGAAGACGATTTGGATTTCAAAATAATCAATTTTCCCAACATGGACCTTTTCCAACTTCTACTGCTTAAAGAGTGTATGTATCACCGTTGTTTTGTTACGCGAGAGCTAGCATTAAACATGCAGACTTTCTCAAAAGGCATATTTATCCCCGTGAACCCATTATTAATCAATGCTTTAAAAATTCATAATAATGCTATCATTAGAAAGTTCTTTAACAGGTATCAGTCCCTTGTGGAAAACATTTGAACTTTGGGAACTGTGATTTAAGATTCTCTTTTTACTTCGTACTTGGATGACCAATTTTTAATGTTTACGACCTTTTTATAGCAATTGCTGCTGTGCTGCTTCTGGACTGTACCGCAATGGAAGGGGAGATTTTGCGCACTTAAACTGGACTCTCTAATGATATGTCAAGTTTAAACCGGTTTTGACCCGTTAGATAAATTTTCTTTATTCAACGTATGTTGAATACAGCCCCGTGCTATTTCACGCCAAATCTATTCGGAATACAATTCTCGGTATTTATCATCTATCATTAGATAAAAAGATTACACCACTTTATCCCGATTATTACCATATTTTATCCACTCTCGATAGTTAAATTTTAAAATTTTAAAATGCTCGGCAAGCCCCGCAATTTTCAAAATTTAACTATCTCTAGTGGATGAAATATGGTAATGAACGGGATCTTGTGATGTAATCTATATTTATCCAACCATTTCTTTTGAAGTCAGGATAATTGTGGTTGACAATTTTTTTAAGTGGTGTTGCACCTGCTTTGTCTATCTGCTCTATGAATTTCGGCTCTTGACAATACTGTTGGGTAATTTTGTTATTACTCTCATTATAAACACCAAAATAAAAATAAGCTTGACATAAATAAACATTTCCCACAAAGACAATCACTAACAATCTTCTACAAACACAATTCATTTATATTTCATAGTATGTTCCGATCTGTTTATCGCACTATTTATGTGACTGTTCAAATTTTAATGAAACGAATAATTGTCAATATTTCAAAGAGCAGTGTAAAAAGTCAAATTAAGTAAAATAACTCATTAATCCAAAAATATTTGCAAACGAATACCGAAGCGAAAAAGGGAAAAAGAGAAAATTCTAAAATTCTAAATTGAAAAAAAAAACATGGCAATTCATAATTAAAACAAACTGTCTTACAAAGAAAAAACCAAATAAACCAAAAAAATGCCAATATTTTAAGGAATAGTAGTATGAACGCCTACAAACAAAACCTGGAGGTATCGTCAGGTCCTCCGAAAGGCTACCATGATCTGCTACACGATAAATGACATATAAATTTTGGTGGGAAAATGTTTTTTTTTTAATATAATACTATTAAAACTTTGACAAGTTTATTGAAATTTTATAAAACTATTTTAAGTGTTTTATAATATTCTCTACAGGATATATCATAGACTTATTATACATAGCTACATAGAATATTTGAAGAAGAAAAAACGATACCAATTTACAAAAATGTGCTGCCCTATTTGAATGGATAAATTCCCATTCATTGGAATACCACCTCAATTATTCTTTTATATCTATTTGGTCGAAAGGCGAAACTCAAAACAGGCATTGACAGGAGAAGAATTCCATTTTTCTACATCTTAAGTATTCATAAATGAATCATTATTTTTGTACATATCATACTTAGCTTCCAAAGTGAGAGCAACTATACCCGATGCAACAGGTGTAGCATAAGATGTTCCTTGGATACCATTAGACTTGCAGGTAGAGAATATCGTTGTTGTTGTCTATAAGAAACAAAGATGAATGTATAATTTTAATAAAAAAAATATCTCAGTGTTAGCAGCAAGAACATAAGTGAGATATATTCTTTCGGTAATGGGATCAATTTTGCAAATCAACATAATTTTGGATTAGTTATATTTGTTATACAAGTTTATAAAATGTACCAAAATTTTAGATGCACTTGCATCGAAGATGATTTTTCATAAGAGAGACGTTAGCGACGGTAGTGTAACGTCTCTTCTAGCAATGACAAGAAAACCTTTTATTTCACCAATGTTTCACTGATGTTATCTACATAATAAATATTAGCATAAAATTTTGCAAATTAGATATATCAACTGTAGCGTCTTCACATTTTTGGTTCTGGTGTTCTGAATGTTTTGACTTGATCTGCACTGAAGGGATATTAGTTGTTAAATGGCCATCTGCATGGATTAAATTTACAGAAACATCAGTATTTAGTCATTATCCCTATTACAACTGGGTCAATATTTCTGTTCGTGGACTATTTTTTGTCCCTGAGGGTTCTCGTCAGTCCAGTTTTCAAGTACATTTTTGTGGCCTGAAAATCGATTTTATTGGGAGACTTGAAATACCAAAATGTTTTAAACTTGTTTTTTCGAAAATCAGAGATTATCTGCCTTATGCAAACTCTAGTCTTAGCTGATAATGGCTTTTTAGAAACATTTGTCGGTTATCTCCCTGTTCCAAGTAAGGTGTATATGGTCAAAATGGAGATAACTTTAATTTCAATATCAAAAGAGGTAATTGGCATGCTAATTAAATTATCTCCACTTTTACCACATATAACTTACTTAGTACAGGGAAATAAACGACAATTTTTTCTCCTTTCTAATGTCCTCTATCAGTTTTTCGACATCTTTGTTATTTGGCCTTCCAAATGTTTTGATCTGATTTGCACTATAGAAATCTGCACAAAATAGAATTTACTGTAATTGCAGTATTTAGTTACTCGAAGCATTCAGAACGTGTCAATCTAAAATCCAACGACACCATATATGTGTTAGTAGTATACATTAAGCTTTGAATATATCCAATTAAATGCCTTAAAGTGTGTGATTTTGCCTTGTGACGAAAAAAAAAATATTCGAAAAAAACAATGAAAAAAAAAACACCAAAATAATAATAAGTGAATACGGTTTTTGTCTGGAACAATAATGCAAAACTACAGAAAAGTAAACGGTCATTTATCTTAGACTAAAACGCAGCGGCTTTTCCTATACTCGTATTTTGATATACAATTGACTGTAAAAGAAATAGATGGATTTACATAAACATACTAAATATCTGTCATCTTCACTTCCGCCGTATGCAGCGGCCAATGCTGCCGAGCAGACTTCGGAATACCATGCATTTTCTCCAACGGCAACACTTGTGATGGCTATTGTATATATACTACTGGTATAATGGTCCCCATTGCAGTTATCTAGAAGACCGCCATTACCAGACGCCCACATATAGATTGCTCCTTTACCATCTCTGCCCTTTGAAAAAAAAATAATAATTTGTTTTAGTGTATGATGATAAAAAGAATATAAGGGACCGACCATTTAACCTGAAGGGGGGTTATGGGTTTTTTTTCTTGACAGAAAATTTTTTTCACGTGTATCAACAAAATGTTTTTTCAAAATTAACATCATTTTTGGGGGCAGAAAGCCTCCTTCAGAATTTTTTTTTCATCATTTTGGCAGCCAAAATATTTTTTCACATAAAATCAGCTCCAAAATATTTCTTTAGAAAAAAAGCCATAGCCCACCCCCCTTTAAGTTAAATGGTCGATCCCTAAGTGGCCCTCAAAGAATTATTCATATGTATCATAAGGAACTGCAAGCCTAGTTAAATCTTAACACAGATAGATATTTGTTCTTAAATCATATTATTTCTGATAAAAGATGATTGAAAGGGAATGAAAATCCAGGATTAGTAGTTTGTATTGTGGCATTACTTAGATTGCTTGATCAACTTTAAAGGTCATATTTGAAATTCGGTGACAAAAATTTACTGAGACCACAAATTGCTTCCTCAAATGGGTTTAACAACAATGCTAATGCAACAATAGGAAGCAAAAATGAAAGCGTTGTTCTAATGCATGTTTTACCATGTATTTGTAGAGATTTTGTCTCATGTGTATTTACTCCATATCCCTTCATTGCTTATAGAGCTAGAATAATGGTTTAGATGTATGGAGACTGTAGTGCTTTTGTCGGGCAACAGTGATTTTAAAAACACTTTGTCAGTTTAATGGGAATAATGACAAACTTACCGAACATAATTGTAAAGTGACAAAGTCCCTACAAATACACGATGAAAAATGCAAAGGTACAACGCTTTTATTGTTGTTCTTTATCTTGAAGTCATAATTCAACAAGGAGATTTTCTCATACTTCATAATATGTGCAAGACAGCCCCTAGCACCGCTTTGAGTGGGATTCTTCTCTTAATGTCGAAGAACGCAACATCCATGTCTTTTCTGGTCATCGATGCGGAATCATCAACAAACATAGATATCGATATATCCCCCGAACTCGACATAAATATCGATATATCCCCCGACCTCGACATAAATATCGATATATCCCCCGAACTCGACATAAATATAGATATATCCCCGAACTCGACATAAATATCGATATATCCCCGAACCCGACATAAATATCGATATATCCTCCGAACTCGACATAAATTTCGATATATCCCCCGAACTCGACATAAATATCGATATATCCCCCGAACTCGACATAAATATCGATATATCCCCGAACTCGACATAAGGAAACGACAGAAACCACAATATTTTCATCTTTCTGGACTTACATCTCAAATTTTACGCAAATGGTCATTTCAGTACTACAATTTACGACGAAAGGAACAATTGCAATTTCAAATAATCAATTTCCCTAATATGAGCAGTAATATTCCAACTTCGCCTGATTACGGAGTGTATTTTTCGGAGTTGATTCGTTACGCGAGAGATATCATAAATTATACAGACTTTCTCATTACACTAAGTTATCTTCGTGACCGCTTTATTAACCAAGAGTTAAAAAATCCGTCTGATCGATCATTGAAAAGGTTCCGTAATAGAAATCATTCCCTTGTGGAAAAAATTGAAGTTTCGGTCCGAGAATATTTTTACTTAATACTGGAATGATCATTTCTTTACTCTCTATGACCTTTCAATAGCAAGTGCTGCTGAGTTGATACAGGACACTACCGCAATGGAAAAGGGGAGGTGCGCACCATTTAACCGGATTAACCCACTATGTCTTTTGAAATGCCTGTACAAAGTCTGCTCTTGAACTTTTGCTCATTCAAATTATCTTAAATCCTTTCATTGCTTATTTAATACTTCAGTTTGTTTTTCTTGCTGCATGGAGTCCTAAAAAACGATTCTTCTAGTATTCTTACAATCGACTTGATTAGTTTGCTGTGTTCGTCTTTATGTTGTAATCGTACACTAGCTAGAGACACTGGTGCTTTTGTCGTTCAATGGATAACAATGATTGGAAGAGCACTTTGCCAGTTTGATTAATGTTTGTTGACGATCCCGCATCCATTACCTAAAAATACATGGATGTAGCGTTGTTCGACAATCAGCAAAGAATTTCTCTCAAACCGGTGATAGAGGCCGTCTTGAACGTACTATGATGTATGAGCAAAGCTTATTGTTGAAGGCCTCTTAGGAATTTCAAGATGAAAAAAGGAATAAAAGTGTTGTTCTTTTGCTTGGATCTACCACGTGTTTGTAGATTTTGTCTCATGTGCATTTACTCCATATCCTTTCATTCTTTTTATACACAATGAACAAGGGAAATAAAGTTTTGTAGATTAACATAATCTATAGAAAGGTGAAATTTTACCAAACATGTGCAATGGAAATCGTACTCTATCCAAAGTTTCCATACTTCTTAACTAGTTTTCGTTTCAGTACTTGTATTTTATATCTTAAATCTTACAGAAATCACGCCTTGCTTCAGTGCAAGTTTTGTTACTGGTCCTGGCTCAAAATATCCAAAGCCATCATCCGGACCCCAGCTATTTGAGTAAATATCAATATAATTAAGCTCGTGAAGGAGTGCTTGAGCTTCCTCAGAATCTGTAATGGCAAAGTCACCAAGGATCCGAACACCTAGTAGAATAAAAGAGATAAAAATGTTATTCAGTAACAAATAACAACATACAGATGTTACTGTTATTTAATTACTGCATATGCGCATTTCGACAACTTATGTCTCTTCAGTGCAGATAAAATTAAGGTTTCAAAATAACTTTGATAGTTAGAACAACAATAAAAGCCTTGTACCATTGGTTTACCGTATACTTGAAGAGACTTGAAATATGGAGAAACAGATAAAAAGAAAGCAGTATACTAAAATACGCCTTGACAAAGACTATCGTAAAGACCTTAGTTTTTGGAACATTCCTTCTCTACTTGTAATCGAAGTTCAATACGATATATCCAAAGTGATTGAAAAATTTGTGACAAACCGGATATACTGGTTAATTTATCAAAACAACTATGTCAATTTATGTGAAGCTACTGATCACAGCTTTTGTTTTGCAAATGTGATTTCGAGAAAACTATATGTTCCTTGGGGAAAGGAGGAAAACTTTGAGATCGTTTAAAGGTAGAAATGACATCTCTTTCGTCAAGTTGTATTGCATTTCAAAAAGAAAAATTAATAAATCAGGACGGTGTAGTTAATTAGCATGTTATCCATTTTGTTACTTTTATAATGCAATGGTTAGTTCTGAATTTTTTCTTGTTTAGCTAAATCGCATCCATAACCTACATTCAAATACTCTCAATTTACAAACTTCATATGAACATAAGGTATTGGAGCAAGATGTATAAATGCAGAAAGTCAGAATACACAAGTCCTATCTAATGTGATTCAAAAAACTAAAATGTTACATGGTTAACATGGCAAGAAGGAGAAAAACAACAAAACTCTTAAATTCCTATGGGGAAAAATGGACTAGAAATAAAAAATCTGTTCGCTATTCTTGCTTATCATACAAATCTACCAATAAAAAGAGAAAAGGCACTATTTTGTGAAAATGGAAATAATTGTTTTATATTGGAGAGAAAAAGAAACTCATAATATATAGAACCCAACACTGAAAATTTTCATCAAGTATAATTAGTAGTGATGTTTAGTTGCTGAGAAAATGATTAACATTTTATGTTCTGAAAGGTGAAAAAAATACATTAAATCTTACCAACTAATGTCGAACTATATGCAGTTCCTACAGTACATATATTGTTGCCTCTGATACCGGCTATAAATCCAGCAACTTCTGTCCCATGACTGTAAATATAGTATTAAGTGACTTTAACAAACAAAATTCCTCCTATCGAATATCAGGCAATATTTTGTTTGAAAGCAATTTTCTCAGAAATATTTTTGACTGAAATGAAGTTTATTTACTTAATAACGGTAAAAAGTTATCTACGCCGAAAACAAAAGAAACTGACCAACAATTATTCTTACGGTCAAATTGCATATTTTTCTCCGAAAATGTTTCTCAATGGAAAACTGTAGCGGTAAATGACAATAGTAAAGATGTGTTTTATCTATTTACTCTTCAACAGCTCCAATGGCACCGTAATGCAGAATTGATAAGCCATATGTAAAGATGTCAACGGTCCCTTAGTGAATGCAGCAGGGATTGTGCATAGTGAACTATATGTGTTATGTTTCCACGACTTATTTAGTACATTTTTTATGCATGTTTTTTTACGAAAATCAAGAAAATATGAATCTGAGGTACAAGTTTCAATAATTATCAGTTGTATATGTACGTTCGCATTAATACATCAGCAAAAACTACTCGCAATGGACCATTGTGAGGTGAAAAAAAAATTCGTTCATTTCAAATTTCATATTTAAAAAATGGTATGGTTAACTATTTTGATACAAATTATATTTTCTTCAGACACTTTGTCTTTCATATTGTCGGACGAACATTTGGATTTTTTTTATTTTTTTAATCAATTTCTGATCAAAGACGTTATGATACAATAGTAATGTCTTAAATCTTATTATGTGTTTAATGCCTAAAAAATCTTAATTTTACCTGGTAAAAGATTAAACACTATTAGCAAAATGTGACTTTCGTGTGAAACATGCTTGCTTCTCATTCTATCTGTCACTATAAGCTTGAATAAATTGAATTTGTTAAAATGTTAGCATTTACCATAAAGTTCCTCTTCTTATGATTCTTTTTAAGATGTGTGTTTTTGTGTTTTGTCAGAAGTCAAAAGTTGAAATTTTTTTGCAATTTATGTCTCTAGTTTGATGTTGAATTCTCAGTCAATGTAACATAACTTGGTTATTGTATGTGAATTATTAACAACGGTCTTTGAACCAATCATAACTCTGTGGTGCAACATTACCTGCTTCCTGCTGGTGGATAGGGGTCGTCATCATAACCATAAATGTCTTTGTCTTTCTCGGAATTCTATTTAAATATTTCAATAGAATTGTATTAAGGAATGGAAACTTCCAAATAAAGAGTTGTTATCATACATTAGTGTTTCAAAAGTGGATTTAACTTACAATTTCCAATGTCTGGTCTCGCCAGCCCAGTATTCAAACTTGTCTGACAGGAAAATTTAACCTTCCTTGTCTGACACGAAAATTTAACCTTTAATTGTGATTTCAAGATGAAGAACAACAATAAAAGCGTTGTTACAGTGCTTGTTTTCCCATGTATTTGTAGAGATTTTGTCTCATTTGCTTTTACTCCATATCCCGTCATTGCTTATTCCATTTCATAGAAATTACTGTTTTTATCACATTTCAAAATGCTGATGTTCCTTGGTATTGGACTTTGCCTTTAATTTCGATATTTTTTTATTTTGCCTTTAATTTCGATATTTTTGGATTTTGCCTTTAATTTCGATATTTTTGTAATGTTTTTTATCCCACTTAGCTGATCAGAGGTTACTGTACAGTAAAACAAAAGTTACCGTTTATTGTGCAAATTTTGTATTTTTGCATTGTGTATTTTTGCATTTCGCAACTTATTTTTCACTTGATAGAAAAATCATTGAAAATAGCAAATTTATATATCTTCAATAGCATAAAGGATGTATTCACCAACCCAATAGACAGTACTTCGGTGCTCACCCGAAAAACGGATTTTATCTGAATTTAAGAATTTTTGTTCAAAACTACTTGCATAGGGTGTCCTTAGCTGATTTTGGCTTTCCTATTTAGACCCCCTTGGTAATTTGTTCTTTATCAGCTTTTATGCATATTTAGGTATTTTATCTGATTTGATCTGCACTGAAGAGACACAAGTTGTCGAAATGCGCATAAACTAAATAAACAGTAACTTCGGTTTGTTTTTATTCAAATTATATAAAGTTGGTTTTTATGATTAGAATGCAAGATGGCTTTAATAGTAAGCTTGTTAATTGAGGATTAGTCAAGGCAACAACTAATCTATGTATTGGCAAGTGTAATTATAGGACCAGTCTAGTCATTTTTGTTTTCTAAGCATGCCTTTGTAGGGACCTAGTTTCATACGAATAAAGAAGTAGAACACACACGTGAATCCCTATTGGCATCACATTTGTGTGCAAAAAACATGTTCTCCAATTTGACAAATAACTAAATACCAAAGTTACTGTGAATTTATTTTCTGCATATGCGCATTTCAACAACTTATGTCTCTTCAGTGCAGATAAAATCTAAACGTTTGGAAGTCCATAAACTCAAAGATGTTAAAAACCGAGAGAGAACAAATAACCAATAAGTTCTAAATGTAAAGGCAAAATCAGCTAAGGACAGAGCTTTGCATGAGGGAGATACTCCTTAGTTTTCGACAAAATTTACAAAAATTTAGATATTGTTAGGTTCCAAATAGAATCGGCTTTCGGGTCAGCACCGAAGTACTGAAATAATTAATATTAATTTAATATATGAGGGTATAAACAAAATTACCGACCAAAATCAGAGAGGCAAAAAAGACAGAGCAGTTGCAAAACCAGCGAAAATTTTTAACTGCAATGGTCGTCTCGACTTAAGCTTGGAACTGGCATTTTAAATAAATAGTGGGTTGAACTTCCTTTTCCATTAATTGCGGTAGTACCCGGTAGTTATTCAACGGTAATTGCTATTGAAAGGTCACAGACAATTTTCATCTTGTGCTTAGTAAAAAATAAATTTTTAATCACATGAAAAAGTCCGCGTAATTGGTGCTAGTTCTCGCGTTACGAAACATACGCCACGGAGGAAGGAGAAGTTGGAATATTACAGCCATCAAGAAAAGAGTATAAGTGGCGATTAGAGGATCATAATTCATGCCCATTGATATACTAACTTGCTGTTGATAAAGAGTACCTCCAAATGTGGCAAATGTTTTATCAAAAAGAAAATCAAGCATACTGCACACCACGTTTTTACCGTAACATACTTTTCCTTTTAATTGTTTTAAAAAAATCGAAAACCTTATAACAATTTTAATCGGCAAATGCCTTTTGAATGATACCTTTGATTGTTGATTTTAGTTGACCATGTGGTATACAGTGTAAAAAATCATGTTTTCAGAGAATGAATTTGGGAAAATGAACGGGATCTTAGATTTTCCACTTAATTTTTAGAGTTCTTTAGCATCAACATGTATTTTATGTCACGTTGGGCATGGATAGTATTATCTGTCTTTCGCTGGAGTTGTTTAGAATAAGGAACACTGTTTTGTTGGAGGTATGGTCTGATTCGCCTAAATTGAAGAGTATGCTTGATCACAATACATCTAAATATCATGAGATTGTTAGATCAGGATTATAAAGCGGGTTTTGATATGCCTTTGTCAAAATAAGCCACTGCCATGAAGACCTTACTACGACCTGCAAGATTTTAATGTGTTGGCATACCTCAAAATTTGATATTTGTACGATGTTACCACGACCATACCACGATCATGCTACGTACCGACTACGATCTCATCACGAATCAACTACGATCATGAAATCCTTACTGCGACCTTACCAAGGCTATCCCGACTGCATCACGACCATACTACGCTCCCATCATGGCGAGACCACGATTCTTTCACGACCTTACTACTACGATTCTACGACGATGTCACCACAATATAAATGCTATGCATCCATACAATTTATCCATTTTCCTTCACTGATTGAAACAAAATTTCACTCAAATCATCAAAACATGTGAGAGCGTATGGAAGGGGAAAAGCTTTTCAACGACATTTTACAGTAGTAGCATACAACGTTATCGCGATGTAATGCATTCTTATTCGTTTTCTTAGTAGTATTTTATTTCTAAATGCCCAATAATGCCTAAACCTTTGATGTAATAATCACAAACAAAGAAAATTACATAAAACAAAATACAATAGACCTATATGCAGAACGGGCATCCAGTTTCCTAAGTAAGAAAGATTGTTGCTTGGTCAGCGAGGATGACAAATTGCATATTAAAAACTCATGCAAAAAAAGTTCTTGCTTTTGCATCCAAATTTTAGCAGTCGAATGATTATATGCGTTGAAGGCTGAGATTATTGCAACTCGATATCTCATCTTCCTTAAGATAAGGTTATTGCTTGATCGTGGTAAAGACTCGATAAAGTCGCTATGAACTCGTACAAAAGTCTTTTATATCGTAGATTTATCGTGCTGTGATCGTGGTAAAAACGTGGAACAGTCGAAAAAGAATATGAATGGTCGTAATGAAATCGTAGTAAGCAACGTACTGTGATCGTAGCGATGTCTTCTCAATTGGCAACTCACGATCCAACTACGATGCTACCACGATCATGAGTAACTAACCACGATCTTTAAACGACCCTTCTACGACTCAAATGCGACCTTATAGTACGACCAGATTTGACTACGACATTGTTCAAAATTATTACCCGACCATGGGATCATGAAGACTTTTCTACGACCCTACTACAATGACCCCGATCGTACCACGATCCTTATTTTTCCCCAGTCGTAGTGCGATCGTGGCCTAGTGTGATGAGGGTATTATACATCAGGCAGATACAGCAGTATACCTATGCTTGGATGGAAATGTACAAAGCTTAGGTTACCGATAAATTAAATGCCAGTGGATGTTTCAAAGAAAGACATTGAAAGGTGTGGATGTTATTAATGAATTTACAATTAGAATGTTAATCGTAGACTGGCCTCTCACTGTTACTGCCGATGTCTACTGGAATGCCAAATTTAGATTTGGTAGTCTACCTATATTGGGTTTCATTGGTATGTTTATTTATACAACCATGGAACGGTATAGAGAAATCGAGGTATGGTACCCATAAACCGGTTTTACATAGCGATAGATTTTACTATTGCCAGTAGCAGTATCCCGAGTTCCTATCGTTGTTAAAGATTGTCTTTTGCCTTTCATTTGCGTTTTTTAGTGCAGTTCCCTTGTGGATTGTGACCTCTGAATGTAATGTCCGGCTATTGTAGGTGTTATCCTTTGGTTTTTAATTAGATTATCTGGCAGTTGATGAAGTACGACTTGCAGAAAAATGTTCTTGTCGGTAGATAGAATTATATAATTGTTGTGAAGACAATTAACAATGAAGGGATATGGAGTAAATGCAAATGAGACAAAGTCTAGATTACAAAACTACGCTTTTATTGTTGTTCTTCATCTTGAAGTTACCACGAGGTTTTCAACAATGAGCTTTTCTCATACCTCATAGTAAGTTCAAGACTCTAGCACCGGTTTTAGCTGAATTTATTACTAGATGTCGAGCCTATGTCTTATCTTAACGTCATTGTCGATTTATCTTTTTGAGCTTAGACTCATGGATTTCGGCTCTTGACAACTCTGTTCGGTACTTTTGTTATTACCCGTACTTTCTATTACCAGAACTTCTTCAGTGTTTATTTGTTTGCATGTCCCGTATATCCCGATCATCATTGTGTTTGAAATAAACAGAGATGTAAGATATAAAAAGGAAATGGTTGTTCTTACAAATAAGGGTGTATTTGTATGATAACTTGTTGTAAAAAAAACAGCTTATGGCACCCTTTGTTTTCATTATTTAGTTTCATGAATCAATTAAAAAATTCTTCCTCTCGTAAATATTTTAGGGTTTGTGCCCTTCTAAAACTAATGCTAATATCCTGAAGTACATGTACATAAGACTAAGAATGCTAATCATATAATTCCAAGGAAAATTGCTTATTTTAAAGTCCCCCTCCTTACATACGGTTTGTTGTCATGGATACTATATAACATACTTAGTATACATACACAGTTAGCTTCTAGATCAGGATGGTCATATTGTAAACCGTCATCCAGTACAGCAACCACGATGCCACGCCCACTATATCCCGTATCCCATACTTCACTGACATTCATCGATGGTAAGACGTCTGCATTCTAAGATATTTGAAATTGATAAACGGATACTTATATAAGCACATTTCAGTTACAAAAACATCAAAGTCCATTAATGCAAAAACGGAGAACGCAGGTATTCCTTTTTGGTAATAGGAAAAGATAAAACCTATTTTATTAAGAACCATACTGGTTCCAACAGGAAATACTTTGAAAATGTAGTAATGGAGATGCTTGAGTTTTTGATCGACAACATTTTCCTTGAATGCGGATGCCGTGTTTTTCAACAGACAATTGGGATTCCTATGGGACAACTTGTTCGCCACAAGCAGACCTGTTCCTTTATTTGTATGAAAAAAAGGTTTTTCAAAGACTCATACAATAGAAACAAAAGTAACAACTAGCCCAGTCATTGAATTTCAGCTTCAGATATATATGATGTACTTTCTCTTATTAATCAAAGATTTAAAGAATATTTACATAGTATCTACCCAAGTGAGCTTGAAATAAAAGACACAACCGATACAACCAACTCGGCTTCATACCTTGACCTTTTGTTATAATAGGCTGTATGACAAGCATGATGATTTTGACTTCCCGATAGTGAACTTTTCCTTAGCGTATGGAGTGTATATTTCACAGTTGATTCGTTACTTCAGAGCTTCAGTTCATACAGCGACTTTGTCAAAAAAGCAAAAGCACTATCACAGAAACTGCGAAGTAAGGAATATATTAATCCCTTTTGAAATTCTATGGCCGTCACCATGACATCATAGATGGATTTGTTTTGTCGGTTTCACAAATTCAGCTAGGCTCACGTCTTCTCGGATTTGACATTGCCGCTTATGACATTACCCTGGATTGACCCAGTGACAGTGTGAAGGGTGTTGTATATAGAAAAGGACAAACTTACTTCAGGAGCATCTGTTGTCTCTCTGTTTTTTTTTTTTTTTTTTTTTTTTTTTTTTTT